>JARHVA010003126.1:395000-460000 GCA_037957365.1 Torreya grandis | reverse complement strand
GC
This sequence comes from Torreya grandis, assembly GCA_037957365.1. NCBI lineage: Eukaryota > Viridiplantae > Streptophyta > Pinopsida > Cupressales > Taxaceae > Torreya > Torreya grandis. The sequence goes on along the minus strand of JARHVA010003126.1, from coordinate 459,998 downwards.
ATCAACTTAAAATTGTAAAAAATGTAAAGGATAGCTATCCTTTCTACCAAGTTATTAAAATACACTAGACTTTCTAAAATAAACTGACCTTTAGGAAAATGTGATAACAAGCTACACATGCCTTTACAAAAGAATATTCCATTTTCAAAATTTAAAATGTTTCCACAAAATGGAATGTTCCTAATTAATTGGTGGACCTTGTGTTGATGAAGTCCCTTGATCTTGCTAAAGTATCCTCATTGCATTTTGATGTTGTTCATCAAATAACTTTAAATTGATAGCTATCTCAAGGTGGAACTCATCCTCTTTCTCAATTAGGTCCTCAAGATCTCTATTATTTCTCTCTAAAGCCTCCTTAATTCTCCTCACCTCGACTATCTTTTCTTATATAGTTAGGATCATATCCATGATCCTATTATTGTCACCTCCAGACATGCCTTAGCTCTTACTCCTCACCTCTTACATGATCAAAGTGGTATTTTTTTTGAAATCATCATTTGAAATTATGTCTATATAGTTGAGATTTGTAGGCTTGGCAATCATGGTTCTTAGGAGTCATTAAACTCTATCTAGAAATTCTTTATCATCCTTCATGAGTCTATCTAAGAACTTAGACCATGTACTCCAACTTTTGATTTTATCAATAATCAACCCCAGGATGGTGTTGAGATGAGAAATTCTAATGGTCATGAAACTAAATATTTTATCCCCTATCAAGATGATAATTAAATCCTTCATCTTGTCCCTAGAACTCTACCATTAGGTGATTAATCCCTTGGCTAGTGCATCTTGTTGGTTTAGTGCACTTTGGCTTGCCCTTATTAAATTCAAAGATTCAAACATGTCATAAAATGATCCCTCAAACATTTCAATCATTGCATTAGGAATAGACAAAAAAACTTATTTCTCCAGATTCTCCTGCTACCTCTATAGGTTCTCTATTTGTTCTTCCATGCCCTTGATGTGAGTTTGTAACTAGGTACTTTTATCTTGGGAAACCTCAAGTATATCCTCTTAAAAAATAGGTTACTCACCTAGTTGATGACCCTCCACTTGATTCAATCTAATTTAGGGTTATAATTTTTTAAAAGTGAATTCCTCCCCTACAATCATGGCTCTTTTTTCAAAAACTCTCTGCAAGCTAGCTATGGTTGGGTCAAATTTGACACCCACTAAAGAGTGTGTAATATTTGAAGGCTTTGAGGTCTAAATTTGTGATCCACTTAAATATCCAAGATTAAACACTTATATTTCCTTATCTTCCTTTTTTAGCTCCATAATCCATGGTTTGATCTCCTCATGAACATGGATGTTAACAAACATTATAATTACCCATTGATGGTGGAAAGTTAGGATATTTTGTAGATTTCCATATATGAACCACTATATAATGGTTGGTCTATGAATAGGATTCTCATGACTAAATAAATTAACCTCACTCAAAAGGTGAGTGAGGGTTAATTTGGGCCTCTTAGTTCCTACAGGAACCAAGGCTAGCTCAACCTCTCTCGTTCATGGAAGAACCACTGGAACCAAGTCCAACTCTGTCTCCTTCCCCTTTTCATTTCTTGCTTCCTCAACTTGGGGTTGAGTTTCTTCTTCCTACACCTTTTCCTCATCTAATATGTAATCACTAGCCATTTATTTCAAGGCATCCTCTAATTTTTCCTTAGGATCTAATGTAATCATGTCAATATATTCAATTGAAGACTCTAGCTTTTAGGTTGGGTAGATGATGATGTCCCTTTACTAGGTCTATATTCAAGTCTCTCTTTTCATGACCCTTGTGTAACTTATGCCTCTAGATATTCTAAAGGAGACCTAAAATATGGGCCTAGTAGCAAATGGTATTGTAGAGTCCCCATATACCATATTTCACCAACTAGCTTCTCATCTCTCTTCAATCTAGGCTCAAGTATGATGTACATGCTTAAATGTCTATTATATCATGGACATTGAGTTTTTGTTCATATTTCATGTTAATTTATTTGGATTTCAAATGTTTCACAACATTATCCTAGGGGTCCCACTACCTTAATTCATCAAGATATAAATTGAATGAGTCTCTATGCCTAGAAATAGTGTCTACATTGTCCCAATTTTGAAACTAAGTTCTACTAATTGTCAAATGGAAAGGATGGAGTATCCCCTTCTTTTTACTTTTTCATACACCATCAATACCATGGAACAATTAATATGTTATCTCCTATTTATCTAGCTTGGTGGGTAAATACACTGGTAATCTAAGAGGCTAACACAAGGTTCCCTCTATCCTAATTAAAGTGTAGTTAGGATATAACCAAAGGTCCCCAATAAGTTCCACATACTTATTTATCAAGGGACTTACCCTCATCATAGGTAGCCCTATAATAGATTTTACTAAAGTTGGGTACACATAGTCACAAATTAATTGTATGTAGTCCCTATACTTGAATATAAGTAGTTTGGAATAGTAATGGGAGACTATTTTCCTTCCATCAGGTGATCAAATTTTGATGTTAGGGTTTTTGGTAGTAGCTAATAGGGCATCCAAAATATAAGACACTATAAAAAAGTGATTGAAAGTCTTCTTCTTTATGGTAGATAATTGTTGCTTTAGGAAAATATTGATCATCTCACCTAATGGGGGAGTAATTCCCTTTTCAACCATGAAATATTGATAAGGGACCCAAATTTTGTTGACATTAGTGGTGGAGGGGGCCTCAGATAAGGGGGGTTTTTAGGTCATTTTTACTATACCATTCCTTGATTATGGGTAAATCTACTTGAGATATGTGAATTTTATAGTAAATTTCAAATGCAATGGGGCAAATGTAAGTAAACTTTTTAAAACTATGGTCATGCACTATCATGTTTTGGTCAATTATACAATATTTAAACATAAGGGAAATAATATCGATGCAATGCAATACCTCTAGTTTTTTAGCCACATAGTAAGGATCGATCATCTAAATGAAGACCATGTCATATTACCTCTGGTAGATTGTGGAATTATTTTCATCATCTTTGGTGATTTCTTGTAAATCTTCAATGGGCCAAAAAAGCTTAGGCTAGTTATTATCCCTAGTGTTCAATTCTATATCATCAAATTTAGTGTCCTTAAAGAACCTTCCTTCTATATCTGAAGTCAAATATAGCTCTATGTCCTCCCTATTTTATTGTTTTCATGCTACCATGATTGTGAGCTTTATAAATTTCTCATTGATGGTTCTATAAATTGATTCTATATCAATTTTTACTTTGTTTGAGTGATAATTGAGCTCTCTCTAGTTGGACTATGATCCAATTAGGGATTCCTGTAGACACTATGACTTTTTATAGGTCTTTCAATATTTAATGTTAATGATTATTTTCAATCAAGTGAGTTCATGACTTATATTTGATTAGGACTTTTGCATTTATATCTTTAATTTTTATAAGCCCATAAAATATTTGGTTTTATCCCTTTCTACTTAGGTGTCATCTATGTGGTAGCTCTGTGGTATCTTGTTGGCTTTTTTATGGCATTTTATTAATAAATGATTTAAAATTTACCATTTCTCTTTGATAATAATGCATTTTATTTCACACCATTGGAGCAATCTATATGGATTATTGATCTTGATCTTACTAGTTGCATGACATTGACTATCCTTTATATTGGACCCCATAATTATGCCATTTGGTAGTCTTGTGGGCCTTCTAAGCTCTACATCTTTGTTAGTATTATAGTTAGCACATGTGTGCCATGTGGTAGTCTCACAAGCCTTCAAGGGTTTTTTTGAATAGTCTACAGTGATCTCAATCCATTTGATCATGTTGCCCTGATTAGATGCAACCCATTGATCCTGAAAAGGTGAATGAACTTTAAGTTAGCACTGGGCCATGTAAAAAACTTAGGTTAAATATTTTAGTCTAAAATTTTATTTAATGTTAATAAAAATGAAATAATCCTAAGAATAAAGTATTTAGGATAAGTTTATATCATAGTAAAAGGGTACCTAATATAATAAAGAGGACCTAACTTAAGGTTTTTTACCTAAGGTTTTTATTACATTGATAAATATGAGGCAAACTTTAGGATAAATGCTTTAAGATAGGCTTCATATAATAGGACCTCACTTTTAATCAATCATTGCTAATAATCCCATAAAATGTTCCATAAAACCATGGGGGTATGTATATATAGACTGAGTATAAGGTTTTGAACTAGGGTCTAGTCTAATGTTAAAAAACATGATTCAACCTTATGATAATATTCAAGTTAAGTCTATGGTATTTATAATTTTACCCCATGTATAAATTTTAGGTCAAAACCTAGCTTCTAATTAATCTAAGACCAGTCTAAACATTGAATCACAAAACTTCCAAACATGATTAAGACAAATAACATGTTCACTTATCTAAGTGAGATTGGTTTATGAGATTGAATTTTGAAGACCTCATAGACATCAATGACATTCATGTGAGCATGAAAATTAAGCTCTAGTAATGTTCATCAAGGCTTAAATTTGATTGCATCATGGATGTCAAATGATGAGAGTAAGAACATCAAAATTAAAATCTAGCAATGTATCATCAAGGATTAAATTTAAATGCCTCATGGACATCAATGATAGCCTCACAAACATTGAATAATGGGCACGAGAATGTCAAAATTAAGCTCTATAAATATATCATTCAGGGTTAAATTTGATGGCCTCATGGATGCTAATGATATCCTTATGAACATTGAATGATGGGCATGAGAACATCAAAATTAAGCTCTTGAACATAGTAGTTCCTATGGAAGCTTTGAGTTCATATGCATCATTCAATTAGCCCATTTAATGGAATGAAAATCATTGATCATGATCTACGTATTTGGTTATGATTGGTTCCTCTAGTCATAAATAGATTAAGTAAGCTTGAGAAATCATAAAATTTAGACCAAGATTATAGACTAATGTTTTATTCACATTAATAAATATGAATAGGACTTAGTATTAAAGTCTATAATCTAAGATGAAACATAATAAACCATGGACCCTTCAAATAATTAAAAGGACTTAACATAAGCCTTTAGCCTAATGCTTCATTTTATTGATATATACAATAAAACTTTAGGGTAAGACTTAGGTTAAGTCTATGTCATAACAAAAGGGGACCCTCTTGATTTTGCATTATCTAATATTTGACATCCACTTAACCATGGTCCATTTATCATGATATAAATGATCAATCATGATTTGAAATATAAAGATCAACTATTATAAACATTAAGCAAAGATAAAGCATAACCATGAAAAAAGAAGACCAACCAAACCAAGGGGTGGATGATCTTCAAATGAAAATAATGTGCAAAATAAGCCAAAGATGTTTAGATTAAGTGAATTTTAAGTTTCAAGGTACAAATTTAACAATTTAACACATGAGTCCCTAGTTTTTAGAAATAGGGGGTATGTTGACCTCAAAAAATGGTGTATTCCAAGGAAAACATAGAAATATATTATAATTCATAGACTCTGGTTTAGAAAAATATCTAGATTAGTTATTCTACTTGATCAATACAATTATCAAGATTAGTTCATGGTTAAGGCAAACCTTTCTTCTACATAATTATGATCAAACATTAAAAACCTATCCATTTTGTGTGTGTGTTTTGATTTCACTTACTATTTGCCATGGGATTTAGGAGACAACTTTTAGGTCTCATGTATTTAATCATTAACATTGGCTTACAACATGTCTAGATATTTATTAAGAACCATGACTTAGCTCAAGGAAGGCTTGGGAATTGCTCTATTGCTAGCCATACATTATATACTTGATATATATGCCTTTTGATCCATTCAAGACCTTACTCCAATTCTATCTAGGTGTCTATATCCCCAATGGAGATTATCAGAATCGCCTTTGCTTGGAAAACTTTTGATTTTGCAATAAGCTCTCATTTTTATATATTTTTAGAACTTTTAGGTTTTATAGCAAAATATGGGAACTAAAGTAGCTAAGTTTAGGGATTTGGCCAAACGTTTGATCTTCAAACAATCACCTATGGTTATAACCTTTGTCTTAGGTAAGGATATTTTTTAAGTTCAAACATGACTATGTCTTAATAATTCAAGCTTTCATCCCACATACAAAATTCTTCTTGAAACCAAATTTAGATCAAAATAATGTTTAAATTTTCATATAATAATTGAACTATCTACTATTCCTTACTATTTTCTTTAAATTATAACATAAGTTCATATTTCATATCTATGATCAACTTTTTCTAAAGATTCATACCTAAATTTATAAACTGTGGAGTTCTTAAACTTTTTAAATAAACTCTAAATTGAGGTTTGTCCAAAAAGACTTATTAGAAATAAGAGACAAAATAAATAAATCAAACACATAAAAAAAAAAATAAGTAAAAATCAAAAAACAAGAAAATAAATATGTAAAAACATGTGTACAAACAAGGGGTAGGAAATAAAGAACATAAGGAGACTAAACTAGCCTACCTACACTAACTCTAACTAGTCTTACAAAGTTACTCCATGAATACCCCAAGAGGAGAAATAAAAAATTAATGCTTGAGTTATTTCCCATTGGTGGGCAATATGAATTATACTCCTTGTAGGTCTTTTAGCTTGAAGGTGTTGTTCCCAATTGTCTCAATAATCTGGTAGGGGCCTATCTATATAGGTGTGAACTTTCCATGTTTTCCCTTAGGTTTAGATGCCTTTTCCTAAATAAGAACCAAGTCTCCTTATTTAAACACCTTGCCTTTGATCTCTTATCAAACCACCTCTTCACCATGGTCTGGTGTTTTCTAAAATTAGCAAAAGCTTATTCTTGTGCATCTTTCATTTGAATAATGTTTATCAGTCTTGAATTTTCAAGTTCATGATCTTCTTACATATATTATTACATGAACTCATATGTAGGTAACTTGAGGGTGATAGGGACGATGGGATCTTGGCCATACACCAAAAATAATGTTTATGTATTTAGGGCCTACTTGATTCTTATTATGTCTACCTAAAGAGCTTATTTGAGAAGCTTATGCTAAGTTTTTTGTTTATCTAACTGTAGACTTCTTTATTGATTTAATCAAGTTATTATTGGTAGATTCAAACACTCCATTACCTTGAGGGTAATGGATATATGAGCACTTGAGAATTATACTATTATCATATGCCCATTCTATCATTTCAATAGATATGAAGGTAGATTCATTGTCACATACTAGAGAAAATGGAGTCCCAAACCTAGTGCATATATTTTCCTCTAAAAAACTGATCACTTCTTTAGTTATACATTATTTGGTGGTTACTTATTCATTATACCTTTTGAAATAATAAATTATAGTAGAATGTACTTATGACCTTTTAATGAGTTAGGGTTGATCACCCCTACAAATTCTAACCCCCACTATGCAAAGGTTTTATCAACCATAACTGGTTACAATGACATTATTGTTTTTGGCTCCTTTCTGCTAAAGATTTGGCATGAGTGGAACTCCCTCACATTCTTGTGAGTGTCTTTGAATATTTTGGGCCAATAATATCTATATATTATAAATTTTTGGGTTATGGTTCTTCCAAATGGATGCCCACTTCCTAGCTTCTCATGAAAGTTGCTCATTATTTTAGTAGCTTCTTTTAAAATACATCTCAGGTAGATACCTTTAAATTTATTTCCATATAACACTCCATTATTGATTAGGTAATGGGCTGATTTGAGCTTTAGAGTTCTCTTTTACTCCCTATTTAGTCTTGCAGGATAATTATCATTAATTATCAAGTGAATGATAGGATCATACCAGTCATTGGACCAAAAACTTTCTTCTTCAACCTAAATGACATTAAGCTTGGGGTTAGCATTAAGAATCATTTGAATCAAATCTTGGCACCATACCAATTTTTTAGTTTTCATCTCAATGTCATATTCATAAAGGATAGACATCCACTTACCTCTACTTTCTCCTAACTCATTGTAACTTAGCATGATCTTTGTAGTAGGGTCAGGTAGGATGGCATGCACTTTATTCCTATGAATGTAGTGCCTAAATTTTTTCACTACCTTTACTAATGCACATGCTTGTTTATCAATTAAGGAATAATTTAACTCAAAATTATTAAAATTGGTTCTCATGAAAGTAATTGGATGGCCACACCCATCAATTTTATGATTTAAGACTATAATAATATTATGATTAGAAACAAATGAGTAAAGGTAAAAATCCTTAGAGAAATCTAGACTTATCAAGACTAGAGCTTGACTAACTACTTCCTTGATTTCCTTAAAAGATTTATTATTTTCCTCAATCCAAGTAATTTTTGTATACTTTTTTATCATGTCATTAAATGGCTTGAATTTTTTTCCAAAGCCAAAAATAAACTTTCTTACCAAGTTAATTTTGCCAAAGAATGATTTTAGCTCTTTCCTACTTTTAGGAGGCTCTATCTTTGATATAGATTCTACCCTATTTGGATATATATATATATATATATATATATATATATATATATATATATATATATATATATATATATATATATATATATATATATATTCCCTCCTTATTAATGGCATGACCTAACAACTTTCCCTTAGTAACACAAAAAATAATCTTTTTTGGGTTAAGGGAAATCCCATACCTCTTGCACCTTTCAAAAACCTATTGTAAATGCATGATGTGATACTCCCTATTTTTAGAAAAAAATAGTCAGATCATCCATGTATATGATGATGCATTTACCTACCAAACCTTGGAAAGCATGATCTATGTCCATTTGGAACATTTATCCTACATTGATTAGACTGAATGGCATCCTCTTGTATGAAAACTTTCCCCATTTAGTAGTGAATACAATCTTCATCATGTCTTCCTAATTTACTAGTGCCTAGTTATACCCTTAAAATTTGTCAAGAAAGGACATCATATTAGAACCAAAAACACTTTGTATAAATTTTTATAAAGAAGGTAAAGGGTAGTTGTCTTTTTTAGATGACTTATTTAGGTTCATAAAATCAATACATAGTCTTATTTCACCATTTTTTTCCTAACTAGTACCAAATTGGAAACCTAGGTAGAATGCTTAATGGGAATTATAATCTTTGAATCTAACAACTTTTAATCTCTTTAAAAATAATCAATTCTAAAATAGGGTTAACAAGCCTATAATTTTGTCTAAAATGTTTGTAATATTTCTTCAAGGTTATGAGTGATGGCTTTTAGATAAAAAAATATTCAATTCATCATAGGACCATGCAATTATGTCCTTATAATTAGTTAGCAAGTCTTTGGATTTTTTATCTTTAATGCTTGTGCATGTTGTTCCAATATTAACTAGTTAATTTTGATCTTGGGGTCTAAGATCAATGGCCTTATAATCCTTCCCACTTACTTTGGTAATATTAGTGTTCTCAACCATCTTATCTAGGTCAAATAACCTCTCCAAGGCAATCATGCCTTTTGGAATTTTTTTGTCATTCAGTTGAATTAATTTACCATCAAATATACCATCTTCTTAAAGAGTATTCTTATTGGCCTCATCCATGACATGTGCCTCATATACTCTTGAATTGGTAATGAAATCTAGGATATGTTTTTCATCATTGAAGACCTACATATGGTTTACATTATCAAGGATAAAACGGAATGGAATGAGCTCAATGCTAAAGTTTGGAGAGTCTTGGATTGGCATAAGGTTGGATAAAGTTGAGGCAAGCTCATTAGTAGCTTTATTTTCTTCCCTAGAGATGAAAACAATGTTGAATACATCAAAATACTCCAACAAATCCTAGACTCTAAACTTGTATCTCTTAAGGTATGAAAATTTTCATTGGTATCTACTCCTTACCTGATTGACTACTAGTTATGAGTCATCATGAACCAATAGTTATTTAACTTTATAATTGATGGTAAATTGTAAACCTAAGATTAATGCTTCATATTATACAAGGTTGTTGGTGCATGGAAATTAGAGTCTATAGGAAGCATGATATTCCTTACCAAGAGTATTGGTTAGGACAACTCCTAATCTAGACCTAGACTTACATATATACCCATTAAAATTCACCTTCCATAACCCAAGCATAGTATGAGAAGGTTTATAATTAATTGCTTTAGTATTTTCAAGAGTGAAAACTCCCAAATTAGAGTCAACTATGTTCACATTTTCATTCAAAGCATTATATTCACTAATCATATATTTCATCCTTGGTTATCTTTCCACTCTAATTTGATTTGGTACCCATTTCCATGGCACCCAAAAATATGAGTAGTCAGTAGACATGTATCCATCAAGGGCCTTTATCCATTCCCTACTCAATAGTAATCCATAAGTATCAATAATGTCTACCACCTAAATTTCAATAAATTGATGGAATCTAGGCTCAAAATAAAGATACATATGAACATTTAATAATTACCCAACTACCTTGACCCTAGAATTATTTAATTGAGTAAAAACTTTGTCAAGTTTGATAGGATTCAAGCGAAATTATTTACAAACACCTACTGCTATAATGTTTGTGGATGCACTAGAATCTAACAAACAATTATTTAAATTATTACCAAACATTTTGATAGTAAGCGTATTTGGTGGGGATTTTGTCTTAGCCTTGTACCTAGCAACATTGGCATTATCAATTTTGGATGGCTTGCTAGGTTTATTGGACAAGGATTCTAACAAAAAGTCCCTTTGATCAATGATCTGTGTCAATTCATGAAACATGATATTAGCCTTTATTTCCTTCAAGTCCTCCATAATATTATACCTAATTTTATTTGAAGAAATAAATGCATTAGTAATTTTTTTAGAAGTACTTCCCTTTAGACGTTTTAGGTTATTATTTGATGTAGTGTTTCGAGGAGTAACAAAGTTATTTGGAGGTGTTAAAGTAGTCATGGGTTATTTCTACTCTCTATTCCTTAGAGTGTAGGTATTTTTCAAGAACGACTAGAAATCATGAAATTCTTTAGGATCATCATCAAGTTCATTGTCTTCTTGGAAGGGGAAGTCAAACATCTCCACCATGAAGGCTTGGTCAGCAAATTTAGATCTTGATATACCTACAACATTATCTTTGTTAGGAACTAATTTAAATTTATCTAGTTATTATTGATAGGCCTTAAAGGCTTTTTAAAATTCAATGTAATCCATTTCACCATGCTTAGCAGTATAATGAAATCTAAAGTAATTAGTTAATGTAACATCAATAAGATTATTTTTTATGGTCTTCTTATCAGTAGATGATTCATTGTTCTTATTGTTATGGTAAACTATCATTCTAGAATCTATTCTTGGGTCTATTGAATATTTGAAATGAGAATTTACTTCTCAATCTCTCTCTAATATGGTTAACTTGATTTTGAAACTAAAGGAAATCAATGCTAATATTTTAGACCATCTTTAAAGTAGAGTCATTCTCACTCTTGGGAGTTTTTGAATTATGAACCTAATTATTATTAGTACTATTGGTTTGTACCAAATCCTTTTGATCATTTGAATTAAATCCAATTATAGGATGGTTCAATAAATGTAAGTTCTAGTTAGGAACATGACTCAATGGTAATTGGTTCAAAGTTGGGAGTTGATTCAAAGCTAGCACATTTTGATTGTTATTAGGAAAGATATTCAAGGTAGGCATATGTGGGTTGATATTGGGAATAGAGTAATCCAACTAACCTTGAGGTTACATCTGATCATTAATGGTCACTGATTCTAAATAGGCTAAAGCTAGAGTATTCATATGTCCAACAACCATTTTTATGAAAATAGAGATCATGGGTTCCATAGCATCTTTATAGATTTCCAAGGCTAAAGCCTCATCTAGTCTATAAGGAGCTATAGTCCTACTAAACATCTTTTGTAACCTAGCATTAAAAGTTCTTATAAGTTCATTTTCATCCATCTTTACCATGGTGAATTGTTGGTATAAGATACAAGGACTAATAATTATGCTAAACTGGTCAATAAAAAAATTATTAAAGCGGTCCTAACTATTAGTGCAATTTTTAGGTAAGTTTTAAATCCATTCATAAGAAACATATTTAAAATTAAAAGGAAATAGCCTACACACTACATCCACATGGAATACATTTAATAATCTTAATGCAACTTTAAATGGCTTAATATGTTCGTATATAATTACAATACAAGTTGGACTAAATGTTGGCAAATATTTCCTAGGGTTATGGGGGAGGTCATGTACCACACCTAGTACATTGATGAAATATTCACCTAACCAATCTATACCTTGATGAATGTTGAATTTAAGAGTACCTTGGAGTGGTGAAGTTTTTAAATACTTCTAACATCTATGACTACCTTTGTCTTGCCTAGATCTCCTATGGATTTGTATTTCAAGAAAAGGTTCCCTTGTTTTTTACTGTGACCTTATTATGATTCTTGGTAATTCTAGTTTGAGAACTTTTAATTAATTTTGCAATGCGATGTCTCAAATCAATCTTTACAAACAAAAAAATATTAAACTTGAACATTAAGTGAATTTTGAAAAGATTCATGTAAAGGACTAAGATATTTAACTAACTAGATCAAAAATATGTCCAAATACGTAAATGGGAATGATATTTAGAACTCTAAGATTAAATGAGCTTAAATTTTAAAAGGATTTGTGAATATTTAACTAAAATAGCTATTACTAACCTCAGACCTATTGAATTGACAAAGTTAAAGTCATATTTACCATAATCAAGTGTATAGTTTCAAAGAACATTGATCTTTGTCTAAAAGAAGCACAAAGATGGGTTTGAAACCATGAAGACCACCAACCCTTACACAATTATTTTAAAATAAGTACAATTATGCAAATAATAGAATGATCTTTGATCAAAATACACCAAAACTAGTACAGATCCTATAAATTCACAAGGATTTATTGAGGCCCTCCTTTTAGTGCTAGTAGAGTTATGCCTATTGATATCTCTAAGTGTATCATAGGTGTTCTTAGAGTTTAAGGAACACTTTTGATTTTAGAACTAAAAGAATTTAGAGAATGAGTAGTAGGTTGTTGGTAATCTGGTTACCTATGATGAAATAGTGGCAAAGCAAGCAAACTGCTCCACAATATTTATAAAACTTGGTCATTGGGAGCCACCTTGGTCCTCTCAAAAATATTTGAAAAATATGTAGTAATCTATACTAGTATCAGTGAATTGTGGTCAAATTCTAATCTAAGACTATTCTAAAATGAATAATTACAATGACATTAAGCTACAGTGATCTGGTTTAAAAAGGAGAAAAAGGGAAGGGTAGGGCAAAAAGAAAATATGTTGTTCATCTCTACCACAAACATCATGACAAGGTTTAAATTCCACCTAAACATATATTAAACCAATGTATAGCATGAAATAACATATGCCCAAATCTTACCACACACTAGGCAAGTATCTAAGGATAGTATGAAGAAATATAAGTAATAACTAATTTTACTTTAAAAATTTACTACTATAGTTAAATAACATATGCACATCCTTATGTAAAGAAAATAAAATGAAGTAAACCTAGGAACATTAAACTAATATAGTGTTTGCATAGATTAACAACCCCATATTAAATATGCACATCTAAAATTCCTAAAAACCATTCAAATTTGAGGTCTAGAATAGAAAATTAAGAGAAAATATAAATGCCAATTCACATAAATAAGATGAGACAATATTCTTAAAATTCTCTAATTGTATATATTGATTCAAATTTTACACTAGTTTTCATAGCTCAAAAACTCCCTCCCCTTTATGAATGAATTTTATCCTTTTATAGACTTCAAGGAAGCATGTTGATCAATTTCCATCAACTTACAAGTGTACAAAATATAAAGGATAGCTATCCTTTCTACCAAGTTTTTAAAATACACTAGACTTTATAAAATAGACTAACCTTTAGGAAAATATTCTAATAAGCTACACATGCCTTTACAAAATAATAATATATTTTCAAAATTTAAAATGCTTCCACAAAAGGGAATATTCCTAATTAACTAGTGGACCTTATGTTGATGAAGTCCCTTGATCCTGTTGAAGTATCCATATTGCCTTTTGATATTGTTCATCAACTAACTTTAAATTGATAGCTGGCTCAAAGATGAATTCATCCTCTTACTCATCTAGGTCCTTAAGATCTTTGTTATTTCTCTCTAAATCCTCCTTAGTGCTCCTCACCATGGCTATCTTTTATTTTACAGTTAGGATCATATCCATGATCCTACTATTGTCACCTCTAGAATTGCCTTGGATATTGCTCCTCACCTCCTACATGACCAAAGTGATCATGTGTTTTAACTCATCATCTATAATGATGCCCATGGAGCTGATAATTATAGGCTTGGAAATCATGGTTCCCAAGACTCATTCAATTCTATCTAATATTTCTTTATCATCCTTGATGATTCTCTCTAATAAACTGGACTATGTACTAAAACTATTGATTTTATCAATAATCAACCCTAGGATGGTGTTGTGATGATCAATGTTTATTGTCCTGAAACCAAAGATTTTATCCCCTATCAAGATGATAATTAAATCCTTCATCTTATCCCTAGAAGTCTCCCATTGGGTGATTAATTCTTTGGCTCCTACATCTTATTGGTTTAGTACACTTTACACCTCCCTTATTGACTTTAGATAGTTAAACATGTCATAAATGGATCCCTCAAACATTTTAATCATTGCATTTAGAATAGACAAAATACCTTGTTTCTCCAGATTCTCCTTATACCTCTATAGGTTCTCTATTTTTTGTTTCATACCCTTGATGTTGGTTTGTAATTGGGCACTTTGAGACTGGGCAACCTCAAGTATATCCTCTTTGAAAATAGGGTGCTCACCTAGTTTATGACCCTCCACTTGATCCAATCTAATGAAGGGTTCTACTTTTTTAAAAGTTAATCCCACCCCTATAATCATGGCTCTTTTTTTAGAAACTCTCTACAAGTTAGTTGTGGTTGGGTCAAATTTATCACCCACTAAAGAGTGTGTAATCTTTGGAGGCTTTAGGACCTTAATTTATGATCCAATTGAAGATCCAAGAGTAGCCACTTATATTTCCTTTTCTTACTTATATAGCTCCATAATCCATGGTTTGAACTCCTCATGAACATGGATGTTAATAGACTTTGTAATTTCCCATTTATGGTGTAGAGTTAGGATCTTTTGTAGCTTTCCATATATGAACCACTCCATAATGGTTGGTCCATGAACATGGTTCTCATCACTAAAAAAACTAACCTCACTTAAAAGGTGATTGAGGGTTCATTTGGGCTCTTGGTTCCTATAGGAACCAGGGCTATCTCAGACTCTCTCTTTCATGGGGGGACCAATGGGACCAAGTCCAAAATTATCTCCTTCCCTTTTTATTTTCTTGCTTCTTCAACTTGGAGTTGAGGTTCTTCTTCCTACACCTCTTCCTCATCTGATCTATAATCACTAGCCAATGCCTTTAATGCATCCTCTAATAATTCCTTAGGATCTAACACAATTATGTTAATGCATTTAATTGGAGACTTTGGCTTTCCAAGTTGGGTAGAAGATGATGCCTCTTCACTAGGTCTTTCTTTAAGTCTCTCTTTTCCTAACCTTTGTATAACTTATGCCTCTAGATATTATGGAGGAGTCCTAGAATATGGTCCTAGTATAAAATATTACTACAAAGGCCCCATCTACCATATTTCACCAACTGGATTCTCATCTCTCTTCAATCTAGACTCAAGTCTGATGTTGTGCTTCTTTACTCTGGCTAATACTTATAAAAATGAAGATGCTCATATGTACATTATATCATGTACATTGAGTTGATGTTCATATTTCATTTTAATCTATTTAGCTTTCAAATATTTCACAATATTATCTTGGGGGTCCCACTTCCTTAATTCATTAAGCTATAAATTGAATGAGTCTATGTGCCTAGAAATAGTGTCTAAATTATCCCAATTGTGCAATGTAGTTCTACTAATAGTCAAAGGGAAAGGATGGAGTATCCCCTTCCTTTTGATTTTGTATACACCATCAATACCATGAAATAATTGGTATGATATCTCCTGTTCAGCCAGCTTGGTTGGTACATAGATTGGCAATCTAAGAGATTGATATAAGGCTCCCTCTATCTTGATTATAGTGTAGTCATGATATAAACAAAGGTCCCCAATAATTTATACATACTTATTAATCAAGGGACTTACCCTCATCATAGGTATCCCTATAATAGATTCTACTAAATCTAGGTACACATAGTCATAATTTAATTATATGTTGTCTCTATACTTGAATATATGTAGTTTAAAATAAGAATGGGAGGCTATTTTCCTTCCATCAGGTGACTAATGTTTGATGTTAGGGATTTTGGTAGTGGCTAATAGGGAATCCAAAAGATAAGACATCATAAAGAATTGATTCTTAGTATTATTATTTATGGTATAAAATTATTTCTTTAGGAAAATATTGATCATCTCACCAAATGGGGGAGTAAGTCCCTTTTCAACCTTGAAATATATATAAGGGACCCAGATTTTGTTCACATAATTGGGGGAGGGGGTCCCAAATAATATGTTGAGTAAATCCATAATAATTATAATTCCTACCCTAAATTGGGTGATTGGTATATTTCTAGTAGGGTTTTGGATCACATGGGTTCCTAAATACAACCATAAGGTAAGGGTGGTTTTTAGGTCATTTTTGCTATATCATTCCCTAATTGTGGGAAAATCTACCTAAGGTATGGGAGGTTTTTAGTAACTTTAAAATACAATGGGGTAAATTTAATCAACCTTTTTAAAACTATTCTCATGCACTTTCATGTGTTGATTAATTCTACAATCTTTAAACATAGGGGTAAGAACATCAATGTAATGTAATACCTCTAGTTTTGCACCTACATGGTGAAGATCAGCCATCTAGATGGTGACCATGTCATAGTACCTATGGTAGAGTGTCGAATTCTTTTCATATTCTTTGGTGATTATTTTAAACTCTTTAATAGCCTAGAAAACCTTGGACCAGTTATTATCCTTAGTGTTCAATTCTATAACATCAAATTTAGTGTCCTTAAAAACCCATCCTTATATGTTTGAAGTCAAATATAGCTCTGTGTCCTCCTTTTATTGCTTTTGTGATACCATGATTATGAAATTTATAAATTTATCATTGGTGGTCTACAAATTACTTCTAGATCAATTTATACTTTGTTTGAGTGATAATTGAGTTCTATCTAGTTTAACTATGATCAAATTAGGATAAAATTAGGGATTCTACAAATGTTAGGACTTTTTGTAGTTATGTTTGAGATTTAATGGTGATGGTTTTTTTCACTCAAGTTATATTATGCCTTATATTTGATTAAGACTTTTGAATTTATACCTTTGCTTTTTTTGAGTCCATAAAATCTTTGGTTTTGTCTCTTTCTTCTTAGGTGGCATCTATGTGGTAGCTCTATGACATCTAATTGGGTTTTTCATGGAATTCTATTCATAAATGATTTAAAACTAACCTTTAACCTTTGAAAATATTTCCATTTATTTCATGATATTAGATCAATCTATACAGATCAATGCAGATTGTTGATCTCGATCCTGCTAGTTGCATGCCATTGGCTATCTTTTGTATTGGACCCCATAGTTATGCCACTTGGCATTCCTACAAGCCTTCTAAGTTTTGAATATTTTTCAGTCCTATGGTTATTGAAAATATGCCACATGGTGGTCTCATGGGCCTTTAGATATTATATTGAATAGTCCAAAGTGATCTCACTCCATTCAATCATGTTACCCCGATTAGACGTGAGTTGTTGATCCTAAAAAGGTGCATGAAATTTAAGTTAGTATGGGATGATGTAAATAAATTAGGTTAAATATTTTATTTTAAGGTTATATTTTGTGTTAATAAACATGAAATAATCTTGAGGATAAAGTATTTAGGCTATCTTTAGATTATAGCAAAAGGGGACCCGATATAATAAAGAGGCAAACCTTAAGGTTTTTGACCTAAGCTTTTTATCACATTGATAAATATGAGTAAAACCTTGGGATATATTATTAAATATAGGCTTCATATAACAATACCTCTAATTTTTTCAAGCCTTATTAATAATCCCATCAAATATTCCACAAGACCTTGGGGGTATGTATATATAGACTGAGTATAAGGTTTTGAACTCTGGTCTGATTTTTTTTTTTTAATTCAACCTTATGATAATATTCAAGCTAAGTCTATGGTATTTATAATTTTCCCCCATGTAAATTTAAATTTTAGGTCAAAACCTAGCTTCTAATTAATCTAAAACCAATCCTAACATTGAAGCACAAAATTTCCAAGCATGATTAAGGAAAATAAAATGTTCACTTATCTAAGTGAGATTGTTTTATGATCTTGAATTTTGATGGTCTCATGGATGTCAATGACTTTGGCATGAATTTAAAAATTAATCTCTAGTAATATATTATCAAGTATTAATTTTATAGCCTCATTGACGTCAATGACAACCTCATGGATGTCAAATGATGGGTGTAAGAATGCCAAATTTAAGCTCTAGTAATGTATCATCATGGCTTAAATTTGATGGCCTTATATATGTTAATGATAACCTTGTAAATGTTAAATCATGGGTATAATAACATCAAAATTAAACTCTATCAATATATCACTAGGGCTTAAATTTGATGTCCTTATAGATTTCAATGACAACCTCATAGATGTTGAATGAAAAGTGTGAGAATGTCAAAATTAAGATCTTGAACATAGTAGGTCCTATGGAAGCTTTGAGTTGATACACATCATTAAGTTAACCCATCTGATGGAACATGAATTATTGATCATGATTCAAGTAGTTGGCTATGATTGGTTCCTATAGTCACAAATAGATTAAGTAAGCTTGAGACATCATAAAATTTATACCAATATTATAGACTAATGTTTTTCTCGCATTAATAAATATGAATAGGACTTAGGATTAAAGTCTATAAGATAAGTTGAAACATAATAAATCATAAACCCTTTAAATAATTAAAGTAACTTAACATAATATTTTAGCCTAAGGTTTCATTTTATTTATAAATAAAATAAAATTTTAGGGTAAGACTTAGGTTAAGTCTATGTCATAACAAAGGGGGAACCTCTTAATTTCATTCCATTTGATCTTTGGCATCCACTTAACCATAATCCATTTATCATGATATAAATGATCAAGAATTATTAGTATTGTGGGTTGAATCTTTAGACTCATTAGGTCCATCTCATGTCATTTGATCATTTTGGCCTAAATGCATGCAGGTCATAGATTTTGTAGAGAATCACAGACTTAAGTTAGGGATTAGGGAAATAATACTTAGGAAGTCTTAGGAATAAGGTCTCATTTATTTTAATAAACAATAATGGGGCCTTAGGATTAATCCACTAGTCTAATATTACAATAGAGGGTCCATGCCAATTAAAGTTAGATCACATTAAAATAAAAAGGGGACAAAGGAACTTGGGACATAAAGGGGACCAAGCTTATAATTTTTAGGCTAAGGTTTGGTCATGTTTAAAAACATGACCAAACCATAGTATAAAAATTAGGCTTAAGTCTATAACATATTTCAAATGTTCTCATGTAAATTGTTCTTACCAATTTTTGAATTTGGTCTAAAAAAATCTTATGCTAAGGTTTCTAAATGAGGGTTTAAAGAAGCTTGAAGATGGATTAAACTTGAATTTTAGAAAACCAAAGGCTATTAAAAGGTCAAATTGAGATAAAGTCATTAAAATTATTAAACTCAGGTATGATCCCATAAAGGAGAGCTCCACTAAACCTATGATCTGAAACATAGAGATCCACTGTTAGCAACATTAGGCAAATCTAAAGTAGAACCATGAATAAAGAAGACCAACCAGACCAAGGGGTGGATGATATTAAAATGAAAATAATGTGAAAACATTCCAAAGACATTCATATTAAGTGAATTTATTGTTTCAACATATAAATTACATAATTTAACACATAGTTCCCCAATTTTTAGAAATAGGGGGTATGTTGATCATAACACTATTAAATTGAACTAATTAACACACATAATTAATTATCTAAATAAAAGTAAAAACAAAGACATAATGAAGTTAACAATTTAAATAATGAATATTATGAGTGTTAGCTAACATGGTGTGTGCATGGAATCTAGCTATTCCTCTATCATCCCCCAACACCTCCATCTGTGCCACCCTCTTCAATGATTATTCCTTCCATCATGATTTAAGAGATGAAGCTCTCCTACATCCAAGTCATGAAAATAAGGTATTTATCCCATAACATCATGATATATATCATAAGATATTGTTGTAAAAACTAATCAACCTAATCATAATGTAAAGAATATACAATACAAGTAACTCATAGTAATGAAATCAAAGCAACATAAAATTATCTCATAACAACATATGACTTAAATCTTAGTTAAATAGTAATAAATAAATTTACCAACCATAATAATCCATAGATAATTTGTTAAATTAGCTTAGTCAGTAATTGGGATGTGACATGATGTTTACACAAATGTCAAAATTGACTAAAATTAACTAATAATGAAATCAAACATAAAATGATAACATACAACACTTGAACTATATAAATACAATGACTAAATAATAAATAATGAAAAGCTAAAAATTTACAATATAATTCATTGTTTCATTTATTAATGTTAGTTCTCCATGTTTCCCTGATGCTTAGGTCTTCACAAAATTTATGTCACATCTTGGTTTCTCTATAAGCTAAATAATCTATTTGATCCATGGATTATTATGATTGTTAGTTGATTAACTAATATTTAATTAATCTTTGTCTCATATTCTTATTATAGGATAGTTATATGTTTCTTAATTTACATGATTGATTTGCTATGAGGTAGATGTACTTTTATATTTTTTACATTATGATCATGTTTATTAGTTATGCAAAAATATTTTATGGATATAATTATGTTTTGATCTAACTAACTTCATTTTTTTGAGGTGAATGAAAGAAATATACATCCCTTAGAGTATGATAGAGGGATAGCATCATTGGAGAGGATGGTGTAGATGGAGGTGTTGGGGGATGATAGAGAGAAAAACTAGAAACCTATGTACACACCATAGTAGAATAACATGTTTTGTGATTATTATTGTGAGTTAGATAGTTGTGGTATGTTTTGATTTGTTGTTATGTATGTATGATGTGATACTTTTTTATTCTATGATCATGTTTTTTTCTTTCATAATTTCACTAATCTAGTTATTATGCATTATTAAATATTTATGTTATTGTTGGGTTGATTGAATGAATATGTTCATGTTTTAATGTGACTTACCACTATTTAAATAATAACTAAATGGTTGTATTGTACATAGTTGAGTGTTTGTATAAAAATTACTTTGTTGGATTATTTTTTGTAGTAATAGATGTATTTTATTACTTAGTTTGATTAGTTTATTAAGTGATTGATTATGTTATAAAGTTACTATTATTGACCCTAAGTTGACATGATAAAATAAAGTTAATGTTTTTGACCTAAGTGTAGTGCTTAGTCAATAAACAAAAAAATATGTAAATTATTTTAGATAATTTCATTATTTAAAAATTATATAGACATCATTGTGTTTATATAATCATTTGCTAAAGTCTATGGTTATTTATTTAACCTATGGAGTTAAATTCTAGTTTGAGGTCAAATGCATAGTGTTTGATTTTTGGATGACTTGGTAACATTATCAATGGTCTTTTAAAGTCAAATATATATTACCTTGTCATATGTAATTATTCTATAAATACTTAGTGGTTGTCGACATTGCATGGAATTATAATGTTTATGGACTTGTCATTTAGTCAATTTTCATGGGCTATGGGAAGTTGATGTTAGTTTTGATAAAGTCAAAAAGCATGCATAAAATGATTATTAAAACTAATCACTCAAACTTTAGATATGATTAGGGTTTATAATATGTTCATTGACTTGAGTTAACAATAATTCTTCACAAACCATTATGGGAATCGGAAGGAGTCTGGATGAAAAACGGTGGTGGACTGTAGCTTAGTTGAGTTATTCTCACCATACATTATTCTAGTCATTTTTTCTAATGAGTAAAGGGGAGAAATTTGTGCCAAGTATGGGTATGGAGAAGAATAAAGGAGAGGGTAAGGAGGAATATGAGTAAATGACTTACATGGGCATAGTAGGTAGAATAAGAACATTGGGTATTTGAGCTAAAGAGTGAAGAAAAATTTGGCTTCTTTGGCATTAAAAACATCATTTTAGGTTGGTGATGTACTTTAAAATTACCATAGTTGATGGATTGTTGGTTTTAATTGCTTTGAAATTATAAAAAAATTAAGTGTTGAATATAAGGCTCTATAGATGTCTCGGCCATCCGTAGAAACTGCATCCAACCCAGATAACCCTAAGTGGAATAGGTAGAGTTGTAGTTTTTCACCATGATTATATAACTCTATATAAACTTTATATTTATTTCCTTTCAAAATTTTAAACCTTACAAAACTATATTATGGTTATTTCACTAAAGGGTAATTATGACTAAAATAAGTACAGTCTTAGGACTCAGCTTCATTATCAAACCTATTAATGGATATAAACATTAAGGCAAAAGTGTATATTGAATTCTTTTTGTGTATGAGGGATTCAACTATGTATAACCCTCACTAAGATTTTAGGTATAGGCATCATGGGTTTTTTTATAACAAATTTGACTATGAAGATATATATACATAGATACACACACACATGTATATGTATATGTATGTATGTATATATTTAGATTTATGGTTGATGATATATATATACTATATCAATAGCCATAAATATGGGTACACACACACACACACACACACACACACACACACACACACATGTTTGGGATTTTCTAATGGAATCTATGTGTATTGGGTTATAACCAACTTATGGTATATATAAAAAAAATTGAAGTTTAAGGTTTTCAAATGAATTTTATTTACATTAAATTTATATGGATTTATAAATTAGGTGCATGGGATATATACTTGTCTTTATTTTAAATCATGTAGCATACATAATTTACTATATATGGAATTTTAGCTTAATACAGGTAAATACATACAAATATATGGCCTTGAATTGGGTAATGATACCAGTAGTATAAAGATAGTCAGATAGAAATTCATCAATTACCTATGTACTCAGTTTTATACATATATTTATACATAAAAAGTAAATGTTTATTTGGTAGAGTTAAATGATTATCATTTGAAACTATTATATATGGGCTATGTAAATGTTAAGGTTGAGTTTATTTGGTTATGTATATGTAGTAGATGTTTACCAATTTGACCACAAGTCAAATTAGGTCAACCCCATATAGTTGAAAACATATGCAGGCCCCCCCAAGGTGTGAAATGTCTCCCATGGTCCTAATGAGATCATTTAATGTGTCTTTAGCCTTGATCATATTGGTCATTAGTCCTTAGTATCACTCTATATCATATTAGGTCACATTTGATTCATTAAATGAACTTATATAGTTTACCATAGAGGAAAAGTTTTCCAAAGTGTTATTTAACATTATACATGTCAGAATATTATTAGAGGTGGTAGTTTTAGACTGAAAAATGCAAGTGCTACATTGAAAACAAGAAGATCTAGTAGTTTCATGTGGTTTTTAATTATTATACAACTTATGTAGTGGTACTGATACATGTGGAATAATTCAAAGTGACCCTTTAGGTCCCATAAGTCCATTACCATTATTTATAAGCTTTGATATAATTGAAAATGGAAAAAAAATATTCTGCCTTTCCATCACTTTCCTTTGCATGAAAAAATGGTTAACCAATTTCAATCTAGTACAGATAATAGGAGGTGAGTTGGATTAAATTCTCTTGAGGGATGAAAATAATATTTGTCTACTAGAAATTCATGGAAAGATTTGAAATTTTGGTTTCCTGAACCTCGTAAACCATCTCTTATAGTGTTAGTGACTCTTTTTTACATGTACATCCCCATCACCTCATGTTTTCTCTCTTATTTGGATTATTCTATGTAATTCAAGTTGTGTAGGTGATATTAAGGGATTTAAAATTCTTATCACAAGTTTCTCAACTAGGTTTCACATGTGGAAGTCAAAGAATTGGCATAAATTATCTCAATTTTCTAGGAGGACTCCATTGAAGTCTACAAACAGTTGTTTTCATCAGTTATAAAGGTTTCTTATTCCTATGTTGGTTTTTAAATCAAAGGTGTTGTTTTTTCTCACCTATTAAAAAACTATGTGAGAATTTGTCCTTATGAATGTGTGATCTAAGTATTATTCTAAATGTTTGGAAGAACATATTCATATACATACATAGTTTACCTTGTAGTAGTCACTTATAGTCAGGTGAAAAATAGATTTGAATAGTCATGGTGATGGTATGAGGATATTTCAAGGTGATAAATACACTCTTAAAGTATGAACAATCAATTTTTTACTATTAAAATGGTTTAAGATTGGTTATGACAACCAATTCTTTAATATATATAGTACTATGTCTGATGATCACCTACAAGCAGCTCCATAGAGGTCTGAGAGATTTGAATTAGAGGTGTTAGAAATCATTTGAGATTGAGATATAGGATCATTGAGAGTGTTATATTAACAATTTTAGAAAAAAAATATGGTAATAAAACTTTAATGGTACACCCACAAGTGGAGAAAGTTATAAAAGGGACAAATTACCTTAATTTCTCTAAATCAGGGTTTTGTCCATGTTCAATGACATATTATGGTAGAGTGTCTTGAGGATTGGGAAGTTATAATTATTTAAATCATGTATCCAAAGCATAATGTTAACTATTTTACATATAAAATTTATTTTTTAGTCATGAGAGGATAGTGTGAATAGGTTTCCATTTCTATCAAACTTTCACTGAAGACACTTAGTAATGTACAATACTATGGAAGCCTAAATGGTCTTATAATGCCAAATAACACATTAGTTGTAAGATTCAATGAAAAAGTGACCCCATTTTATTAATAATGACACTAGTGATCTAGGGAGAAACTAAAGGAGTTGATAAACAAAGTTTTTGACACAAGTGAGTACCTATAATGGTCCCTTTTGTTCTCAAATTACACCTACAATCTACTACATTAGACAAACTAACCTATGCTAGTGGAGGAAGGTAGGTCTCTAAGAATGAATAAGTTAAAAAAAATATGATATTAGATAAAATAGTTCAAAGAGAGAATAATAATGAAACACAATGTTTATGACATCCTACAAGAATCTCATTTGCTTGAGAACATACACTTACAGTCAACATAGTCCTTGGACTAACTTAGGCAAATGAAGAAGAAATGGTTTGAAAGGCTAGATGAGGTGTAGGATGGATTAAATATGACTAAAACCAATATCACAGTGGTAAATTCACATTAAAAAATGATCTCAAGAAGAAAATATCTAAACCTACAGTCAAATTTCAAGGCTCTTAGACCTAAATAGAGTTTTGTGCAGTCCTCACAATCAGAAGTTTATCTTGAATTTTTGAGTGTTAATGACTATATAAGTGTGATACATCTATGAAAATTTGTATAGATAGTCACAAAGAGAAAATTAATCCCTCTATTACTTCATTTTGGAAAGATAAATAGGGGATATTCCTTCTATTTTGTCTCAGATAGAGGGCACTCCCAATTAGAATAAAGACTATAGGCAAGGTATGTGAATGCGATGGGAATGACATGAGGAGGATTTAAGCATAGTTGGATGAGGAATAAGGTTTATATAAATTTAAATGAGTGATAATAATCACATTTATATTTTTGGATCATTGAAAAGTGGTCAAGAACCTAGATATATAGTTAGGCCTAAAACTAGACCTAAGCCCTCTAGGGGTCTAGTTTAATTTCTATGACAATGTGAAATATATAATGTATTGGATGAATTTTAGGTGATATTATAATATGGGTTAGCAACTTTGGTTTGTATAAAATTGACATATAATGTTTAGTTTTTGCTCAAACTCATTTTAGGGTGTTTAGAATGCATTCTCAAGCTTGATAGGCCAACTTCTCTTGCTCACACATGTATGAACACAAATCAAGGTGAACCAAAAATTTGGTGATGGTTTAATAGGGTCCCTAATTTTTTATAATGTCATTTTTTTATAATTTGGATGTCTAATTTTTATGAACAATCCCTAAGAACTAAAACCTGCTAAAACCCTCCTACAACCCTATCTTTGACCTGATGGAAAATAAACTAATGGAGATGAAATTATATGGGATATTTTGGCCTAAAAATTGTTATATACTTGTTTAATAATCTCTCATTCTCTTTCCCATCCAATTTTTCTGTATCCTACTTATATGGAAAAGGCCTAATATAGGATTTTTGTAAGGATTTGATTTTTTTTGTAGGTGTAGATAAGATTTGAATAATGAGAATGGTTAAAGGGGGTCAATTTGTACATATTATAAATCCCTGTGTCCATTTTTCACAAAATATATGAATTGAAATATCTTTGTAACTCATTCATCTCAGGCAGTCTTCGGTAGATAGTGGAAATGGAGAGTGACTACCTAGTGAAAAGATGAAAGGTTGATTTTTAGACATTTTAAGGTCTAATTAATATATTGGAAGGAAAAATGACTCTATATATTTTTCATAACACATATTTCACTAATTTTATTTATCAAGGACTGATTATATGACAAATGTGAAGAATGAGGCCTAGAAGACTAATGAATGACTGGAGATGGTGAGAATATGTGTCCAAAAGAAGGATATGAGTTAGGGGTACATCTAATGAATTTTATGGTGTGTTTATAACCCCCATAAGATAGTGTACATGTTTCAAATCTCCTTATTTCATTTTTTACCAGTCAAGAGATGCCTCATCATGAAGGCAATTTTAAGAAGCCATTTGAAGACCCTACACTAGAATTGGAGAGTTTAATACTTTAGATGGACACTTATCCAAGAATTATTTCCATAATTTTTTTATCCACTTAATTATCTTAAAATTTAACTAGTTTTCATTCTTTTGCATGTGGCATTATGTCCCTTGAACTTCATTTTTTCTCTCTCTTCTCACATGTTCTATAAATGCAAGCTATTTTGGCTCTTATAAACAATTATACACCTAGTATGGTGAAGCTCTAATGGTTTTATATTGTAATTTTCCCTTTGAAATAATAATTTCAATCTATTTTGAGTTCATGACTTTCTTGTCTAAGTGTGTAAATTGATGTATAGTGAGGTGTCTAGTGATAAGTGTGTATCCTTGCCTTCTCTTTATCCTTTCATGTTTGGTGTAATTGGTTCTTACTCTAATAGGTCACATGAAGTATATCTAATATGTTTGAATATTTTCAACTATAAAAGTAGAATTAGTTTCTACAAATGATCTATAGTTCACTTACCTTGAGTAGTTACATTCATATCACCTCCATGTTTGAAATAATAATGTTAGAGCAACTAAAGATTTTAGGACTAGTGTTGTAAGTTGTGCTTATTAGTGAAATGGTATGGTAATCTAGTGGAGATATTTATAGTGTATCACCTATTTATAATAACTTAATTTCAATGTTACTTATATTCATTTTCATCTAATCAATTAGTTAGTGTAGGTGATAACCATTCAAGGATCAATCTAGGGAGTTATCCCTTAAACCTAGAGGTCTACTTATACCATAGGTAACCCATAAGCCTAGAGGTATTCCAATATTGACCAAATATTAGGTTAGGCCTACAAAAATAAATCTATGGTGAAAGATTTTGTGACAGTAATTCTAGAATGTGTGGTGGGAAAATTGTCTTAAAGACATCTTGTCAAGGTGAATGTTGGTATTGACAACATCACAACTAAATAAGGTGTTCTACTCAGCACTTGGTGACTCCATTCAAGGTAATATATAGTTTTAGACAATTGTTTTATAATTTTGTTTGTTTATACTTCATGGTACTTACTAGGTCATCTACTAATAGAGGTCTCAATCCCATAAACCCAATCTTTCAACCTAAACTTCCTTTTGAAGTTCAATATCCTCCACCTATCTTGACCTTTGAAGAACAAGAGAACTTTTCAATCCAAGAAGATCAAGAGATTGAATAACTTGAGGAGAATATGGATAGTTATCATGCCTTCATATACTTTAAGATAGAAAACCAAGTTTACCTCAATGCATATGATGATATACCCCATATTGCTACCAAATGTGTTCCCACATTTAATGGTCAAGGTCATGTCACCCCTAATGAGCATATTATGGATATCTCAAACCTATGTAGCTTTCATAATGTTACTAAGGTAAACATTTACATTATATTCCTTACCATGTCCCTTAGAGGGGAAATACTTGACTAGTATAGGACATTTATTGGAGGGTGTATCACAACTTGAGATGATTTTGGAGATTTGTTGTCATCATGATTTAAAGACAAGAGTGATCACACATCACTAATTCATTAGCTCAATGTGATTCAAAGAGCCCCTAAAGAGACAATAAATTATTTTAATTAGAAATTTAAAAAGACTTGGAATAATCTACCTCCTCCCATGAGACTACCTATAATATTTGTATTACTTACATATCTAAGGGCTATTGTAACTGACATAGCCATAATATTTCAATCCATGGGTGGTTACACATTACCTAAAGCATATGACCTTACCATTAGAGTTGAGAATGGCCTAATATAAGCTAGAAAGCTTCTTCAAAAAATTTATATGCCTCTAATACCTAATATGTATATTTATACTCCAAGTATTTATTGAGTCCTAAGTGCAAACAATAATACTATAACTACCCCTAATAAGGTATAATATGTATTGATAAAGATGCAAGGATCTAGACCTTAGAAGCTCAACTTAGGCACCTCAATATATAGAATGGTGTTAATAAAAACCACTAACCCTATCCTCAACAAGGAAATATATTCCCACCTCAAAAATGTGATTAAGGTAGAGTTTAAGGATAACCTAACTTAATTAGGCCAGCCAATACATATAATCCAACTTCTACCTCCAACACAAGAGCCATGGTACTAGTGCATAGTAATCTAATCCAAAGAGAGGAATGGAAGAAAGGATAGTTCATGGATGAAAATGAAGGTAGGGAGCAAGCTTTGGTTTTTTAATGAGGAATTAATCCTCAATTTTTAGTAAAAGATGAAGTTCTTATGCAAGTAAATGAAGGATGGCATCCCTAAAAGGTAAACCTTATAAACTCTATAGTAGAAGACACCTATGTCCTCAATCAAAATAGTTTAGTTTTAGATAATACTTGAGAAAAGAGGAAGGACTTGGAAGATGACCATGGTGTTTATACAAGTTTAAATATCCCTTATATAAGGAAGTAAGGTATGACTACAAGTATGGTAGTTCATACAACTTCTGCACCTATCTCTAATCATAATGTTAGAAGGGTTACTCAAAGTGTTCCAACACCATAATCTCAAAGCAATTCATTGCCTTCAAGAACTAAAGAAAAGGTGAGTACTCCTACTTTGAATATTTTGGATTATTTAAAGAGTGCTAAATCATCTATGTTTATTTGTGAAATGCTTCACTTACCTAGTCAAAAATAGATCCTTCAAGAGTAACTATCCCAAAATCATGTTATCCCTCAACCATCAAGTTATAGTAATGTTTCTCTCACTA
The DNA here is from genome assembly GCA_037957365.1 of Torreya grandis. NCBI lineage: Eukaryota > Viridiplantae > Streptophyta > Pinopsida > Cupressales > Taxaceae > Torreya > Torreya grandis. Next base: position 430,382 of record JARHVA010003126.1, on the reverse strand, counting down.
ATTATACCAAAAAAATTATTTATCCCCTTAAAAAACTAAAAATCCTCCACCCTTATACCTCACTCTCATTATGAGGGACAAACTCGTTCACCACTGCATAGTGGATAGTGGAGCTAGTACCTCGATTATTTCTATGCTTGTAGCTAACAAGTTAGGATTAGAATATGAACCATATAGTAAAGGGTTGCTTCAACTTGATGGGAAACCTTATAATTTATTAGGAATTGTCAAAGGTTTGAAATTTTTCCTTCATGATTATTCTATCTTTCTTATCTTATAAGACATAGTAGTGGTTGACTAGCCTACTCACTTTGCTATCTGCCTCTCAAGGGATTTCACAACCAAGATAGGAGGCTAATTATTAGTTGATTGGTCCTTCTTATCCTTAAAAAAAAGGTATGGTGAAAAGGTAACCATCATAGCTCAACCAATAACTAAGTTTCATATTGAGCCCTATGTAGAAGCAATCTCTAATCTCAATTACACAATATATGATCAAGAGGATTATGTTGTTGATGATGGATAATCCTCTAAGATTGAGGGTATATCTAACCTTTTCCTAGATTATTATGGTGCAAAAAACTATGAACATGATCCATACACTTAATTTGAGTAAATTGATCTTGGCACATACATCATCCATGAAGGAGTATATGAGAAATTTGAGGTAAGCATTGAAATTCTTTTCCACAATCTATTGAGGGCAATTACCTTATTCATATATATGATGATGATAGTTTACAGACCATGATAGATAAATATGATGAATAAAATAATGAAATTATTCTTTCACGTGATATTGGAGTCCATGAAAATGACAACCATGAAGAATATGATAACTTATGGAAAAGCTTATATTCCATAAGTCAAGAGTTTAAGCAGTTGAGTAAGTCTATTTATCCTCTAAAGAAGTGTGTATCTGATGATAAGGTTATTGATAAACATGACAAGTAGGTTATTGAGTGTCTTATAAAACATTAATGATAATGTCATGTTAATCATGATAGTGTATGTTAAGTTGCTACCAAAGAGGCTTCAGTCATGGAGGAATCAAATGAAACAAAGATACAAATGTTTGTGTTTGAGGAGAAGTCAACACCTCAACCTGAGGTTGAACCACTCTTAGATGTGTTAGAGTAGAAAGAGATCAAACTTGATGGTATTATACATCAAGTACACCATGTTAAAGAAGAAGATGAATTTTAATCAACTTTGATCACTCCTAAGTTGCAGTTTGAGTAGTGATAATTAAATATGGGAAAATTCAAGAAGGTTGTAGTTTCAAACAATATCTTTGGAGGGAAAAATGGAACATCCTTGAGAGATCAAAGTAGTAGACTTGTAGAAAGAAAAATACCTAAGGATGATAAATCATTTGACTATCAACATGAGAAAGTATTTTTTGATAAACATGCTTGACATGATGAATTGATTTCATAAAGTAGCAAGGATGTAAGAGGTACCATATTTGACTCTGTTTGAAGCATGGTAAATTATTATTCACATCAAGAGTTTGTCTTGTACATATTAGGATAGGTGTGTGTTTTTTATTATGTAATGTTTGTTTTCCCTAAGAGTTCTTGAAAAGACGTGTGTTTGCTTAGGTGTGTTTTTTTTGTGTTTTTTATATTGTGTTGTATTTTATTTCAAAGACAATTAGTGTCCATACAATGTATAGATGATTCCATAACCCAATGGATAGGAGTAGGATACTAGTCTTTGTCATAGCTGGCTTACCACCCATAGGAAATTACCAAAAATGTTGATGAATTTGACCACAAGTCAAATTAGGTCAACCCCCTATAGTATAAAAATTATATAGGGGTCCCATAGGGTGTGAAATATCTCCCATGGTCCTAGTGAGGTCATTTAATGTGTATTTAACCTTGATCATATTGGTCATTAGTCCTTAGTGTCATTATATGTCATATAAGGTCACATTTGAGTCATTAAATAAACTTGTATAGTTTACCATAGATGAAAAGTGTTGCAAAGTGTTATTTAACATCCTACATGTTAGATTCTTGTTAGAGGTGGAAATATTAGACTAAAAAATATAGGTGCTATGTTAAAAATAAGAAGATTAAGTAATTTCATGTGGTTTTCAGTTGGTGTATAGCTTATGCAATATTATCAATAAATGTGGTAGACTTCAAAGTGACCCTTAAGGTCCTTAAGTCCATTCCCATTATTTTTAAGCTTTGATACAGTTGAAAATGGTAAAAAATATTCTATCTTTCCATCACTCTCTTTTGTATGCAAAAATGGTCAATTAGTTTTAGTCTAGCAAAAAACATAGGAGGTGAGTTGGATCAATATGCTCTTGAAGGATGAAAATAATCTTTGTTTACTCCAACTTCATGGAAATATTTGTAGCTTTGGTGGACTTAACTTCATGAACCATTTTTTAGAGTGATAATGACCCTTTTATGTTTGCACATCCCCATCACCTCATGTTTTCTCTTCTATTTGGATTACTTTTTGTAATTCAAGTTGTGTACATGATATTGAGGGATTGATCATTATTATCAAAAGTTTCTTAGCCTGGCTACATGTGTGGAAGTTAAACAATTGGCACAAATTATCTTAGTTTGTTAGGACTCCACTAAAGTCTATAGATAGTTATTTTCATCAATTTTAGAGGTTTCTTATTCATGTGTTGGTTTTGAAATCAAAGGTGATATTGTTTCTCACCTCTCAAAAAAATATGTGACCATTTGTCCTTCTAAAGGTGTGATCTAATTATTTTACTATCTAGTTGGAAGAATAAAGTCACATACATGCATAGTCAATTTCCCTTGTAGCTGTCACCTATAGTCAGGTGAAAAAGAGATTTGAATAATTATGGTGATGGGATGAGGAGATTTCAAGGTGTTTAATATACTCTCAAGGTGTCAAAAATCAAGTTTTAACTATTTAAATGGTTTAAGACTAGTTGTGATAACCAATTCTCTAATATACACAATTCTAATTCTGATGATCACCTATAGGAAGATCCATAGAGGTATAAGAGATTTGAAATAGAGGTGTTAACATTCATTTGAGACCTTCATTTAGATATAGGAGCATTGAGAGTGTCATAGTAATAAAGGTACAAGTACAAGATGGCAAACATACTTGAATCCTATGCCCATAGGTGGAAAAAGTTGCAAAAGGGACAAATTACCTTAAATTATTCAAATTAGGGTTTTGTCCATGATTAATTCCATATTATATTAGAGTGTCTTGAGGATTGGGTAGTTATAATTGTTTCCATCATGTAACCTAGGCATAAGGGCAATGATTTGACATAAAACATTGATTGTTTGGTCATAAAATGATAGTATGAATAGATTTCTATCTATAACAAACTTTTAATAAAGACACTCAGTAATCTATAGTAATGTGAAATCCTAAATGGTCTTTTAATGCCACATGACACATTGGTTAAAGGATTCAATGATAAAGTGACTCCATTTTAGTGAGAATGAAACTAGTTACCTAAGGGCCAACTGAATGAGTTGAGAAACAATTTTTTTGACATAGGTGAGAACCTACGGGGGTTCCTTTTGTTCTCAAATTACACCTACAGTCTAATACAATAAACATAATAACCTATGCTAGTGGAAGGAGTAGGTATCTAAGCATGAATGAGTTCAAAAAAATGTGATATGAGATCATAGGTTTCAAAGAGAGCCTATGCATGAAACAAAATGTTCATAACATCCTATAGGAATCTCATTTATTTGAGAACATACACCTATAGTAAACAAAGTCCTTGGGTAGCTTAGGAAAATGAGAAAGAAATGGTTTGAAAGTCTAGCTGAGGTGTATGATGGATTCAAGATGAATGAAACCAATCTCACAGTGGTAAAGGCACATTCCAAAATGCTCTCAAGAAGCAAAGATATTGTGCATAGTACTTATAGTAATAAAATTTTGTCTTAAGAGTTTGAGTGGGATAAGCGCACAAAGTTGGGCAACAAAAAGGGGCCCACCTATGGACATGATTTTATTGAAATTTCAAAAATGTTAACTTCTATAGATAATTAGAGACATCTACACTCCAAATTTGAAGATGATGTAAGAACATGAAATATAGAATTTTGAGTCTAGTTTCCAAAACACTATTTTTTTAAAAAATGGTTAAGTATAGCTAGGTCAAACATCTAAAATTTGAATATAAACTCTTGTTTTTTTAGAAAACATAGTAGATAGACAGTCGTGTTATGGACCATTTTTTAAGTAGCATTTAATATTATTTGAAACCCTTTGGGGAAAATTTAGATAAGATATTCTAGTATATCACCTATATTGTTTTATAATTTTTCAATGAATAATTTTTTTCATGATTTTTCAATAAAATAGATCCTTAAAACTGATAAAAAAATGGATAGCCATCCATGCTACATGCCTAACTACCTAAAATAATGAAAATCAATTTTTTTTAATATGTGTAGAACTAGAACTAGTTTGTTACACATAACTCATTTTTCACTTGGATCAACGAAATAAAAATTACATGAACATGTATAGGCATGTATGTTTGTGGCATGTAGTGGCCTAAAAAAGGCATAATTAGAAATCAACATAGTTTGAAACCTTAAATTAGTCCAAAAATTATATTTTTGGAAAGAAGAGAGCATGATCATCATGACGGTATTATTTTTTTGAATTTTCACATTGAAATTCTTAGTGTATTTAGAAATCAAACTTGAAATTTGTTGTTTTTATCATACCTTTCAATACTCAGCTATACATTGATTGTCCAAACCTTTAGCTTGGGAATCCAATCCATTCCCAATCCAAAAGGTGTGGGAATTGAATTAAAATTCAAATTACATGATGAAATCAATAACATGATCATGTTATTAAGTACATTAACAACACAATCACATTATATATTCTCAACACAATAAAACATAAATAGAAGCCATTAGGACTAGTAGTCTTAAGATAAAATATTAGTTGATTAAGATTATTGTTTGGGACCAATGTTATTGTTAATAATTTATGGCATTAAATGATAATTGGAGATGTGTTAACCTATGAATCAATTTATTATTCCTTTGAACCCAATATGATGTGCAATCATCCAATAAATCGTAAATTGACATTAGATGGACATATTTTGTTGGATGGAGATTGGTTGGCCCTAGTTACATATCAAAATAAACTAAATACTTGGTTTATTTATAAAATGGTGTGAAATTAGATACCCAATTGACATCATATGGAAATAATTCCTTTCTTAGGGCTTATTTAACCCTGATTGTCTATGAGATTGAACCAAATATTCAATTATTTTAATATGGTATTATTATCAAAGCCCTAATTGACATTATATTAAAGGAATTCCTTGTACGAAGATTGATTACTCTTAATTATAGATTATATTGAAGAAAATACTTTATTGGTTAAATATGATGTACAATTATGGGAAAATATTCATAATGGCCATTGGATGGACACAATTCCTTACATGGGGTGAAAAATGCCTCAATTGATATTTGGTCAAAACAATTAATTACAAAGGACTTGGTTGTCCCCAATTGTGTATAGTATTTTAAAAATATAAATTGATTTAACATGGTGTAATTAGATCCCCAAATCACATTATATGGATGTAATTCATTGCTTGGGGATTGAGTGGCCCCAATTGCATATCATATTGAACCTAAATACTCAATGGTTCAATATGGTATGAAATCTAGCCTAATAGAACCCAACCAAAGTTATATGGACAAAATTACTTTTATGGGGCTCAATTGGCCCCAATTATGTATAAGATAAAACCAAATACATAATTAGTTTGATATAGTTTACAATCAGGGCTAACAAAGTCATAATTTAGATTAGATGTATTTAGTTACTTGAATGAGCCTTGGTTGGCCATAATTGTATATTCAACTAAACTAAATACTTGGTTGATTTAATATGTGATGTATTTGGGACAAATAGAGCCCATTTTTGATAGTATAAGGATGAAATTTCTTACACAAGTCTTTTTTGGACTAAATTGTATATCATATTGAACAAAATATTCTTTTAGTTGAATTTAGTGCACAATAATAATCCTAATTGTTATTAGATAGATGTAATTTCTTAAAAAGGGTTCAATTAGTCATGAATTCATATCATATTGAATAAAACATTCAATTATTTGAATAAGGTGTAAAATTAGGGCCCTAATTAAATATGTTAACACAATTTCTTGGGAAAGCCTTGATTGGCCCCAATTATGTATCATCTATAACCAAATACTTGATTAGTTCAATATGGTATGAAATCATGGCCATGTAAGCCCCATTTTACATTATATATGAATGTAACTCCTTCCTTGTACATGGTTCCTTTAGATCGAATTATATATCAAATTGAAAAAATACTTATTTTTTAATATGGTGAACACTTGGGTCCCCAATTGATATCAATATGGATGAAATTCCTTACATTGAGGCTCAATAGGCCCTTGGGATCAATTTATCACCAATTAACATCCTTTAGATATAGTAATAATTAGGTTAATAAGGATGAACTTAATTAAAATTACATCACTCATTACCATAATTGACTTTGTAGGCTCAATTTATGATGATGTGGGGGATAATTGATCCTAAATTCACAGTCTTTACTCATAGATCTAGGTTCAAAGAGCTCAAATTTACCCCAATCACCATCAATATTATACTTTATATACCCTAAAACATATACCCTAAGCCCTAATCCCTAAATTTCCTAATTCCTAAACTCTAAACCATAAATGTAAACTATTTAAACCTTGGACCAATAATTTTATCCCAAATTAACATCATTTAGACTAAGAATTAAGTTTATAGTGCTTATTTTAGCCTAAATCACATGACTAATTTCCTCATTTGACTATTTCATTCAATTTGGATGATGACATCCATGGTATAATTAAAACCCAAAAGAACATTTTATAGTCACAAATGGTTCTAAGTGATTCAAGTTGTCCAAAATTATCTTTGCAATTGACCTTGTGTACCCTAAACCATATATACATTAAAACCTAAGCCATAAACCATAAAACCTAAACACTATACCCTAAATTGTAAACCATAAATTTTCCCTATTTATCAATATCAATTTAGTCCCAGTTAATATATTTTGTAGTAATAATTATATTTAAACATGACATAAAGTGATTAGACATTAATATATACGTCCTTAAACCTATACCCTATACCCTAATATTTAATCCCTAAAACATAAATTCTAATCCATATGATATAATGCCCACTACATGATACAAACATACATGCCTTATGATATAATTGATTTTATCATGAGATGCCATAAAATGCACTTTTTAAACCTATGGCCAAAACTTATCCTTTGGAGTACCAATCTAGTTGTTTATCTAGAGTAAATTAGGGTTATTTAAAGCCCTTTCAACCTAATTAACCAAAGAGGAGGATATATTTGATTATTTTAATCAAGGATGGATTTAATTCCAATTTTAACCCCTTCAATAGCAATATTTGATTTGGGGCAAAATCAAAAGATGAATCTTCTATTTTGAATTGATCTAATTAGTCAATTTGTATAATTCCATATATGATCTAGGCAAAATTGAGCCCCTAAAAAAATTTATAGATCAATTAATTTTATAACATGTATGAAACTTGTACATGGCATAATTAACCCTTATGTTATAAAAAATTCAAACATGAAGGTAATCAAGTGATAAATAGGTGAACAAGAAGCTCAATTTTTTTTTAATTACCTTAGTGATTGGAACCTATAACTGATATATTAAACCCTAAACCATATACCATTTAAATTTAACCCTATACCACTTACATTAAACCCTAAACCATAATCCTTAAACCCTAAAACCTTTAAATTATAAACCCTAACCCTAAAATAATAAATTTATCTCCAATTAACATCCTTTATATATATAGTAATAATTAGGTTCATAGGGATGAACTTGGTCAAAATTACATCACTCATTCAACAAAAATTGACTTAATTGGATCAATTTGTGATGATGTGGGGTATAATTGAGCTCAAAATCACATTCTTTGCTCATAGATATAGATTAAATGACCTCAAATTTTACATAATTACCTTCATGATTATACCTTATATACCCTAAAACCTATTCCCTAAGCCTTAATCCTTAAATTTCCTAATCCCTAAACTATAAACCACAAATATAAACTCTTTAAACCTTGAACCAATAATTTTATCCCAAATTAACATCATTTAGACTAAGAATTAAGTTCAAAAGGCTCAATTTAGCATAAATCACATGATTGATTTCCTCATTTGCCTAATTCTCTTAATCTACATGATTACATCCAAGGTATAATGAAAACCCAAAAACACATTCTATAGTCACAAATGGGTCCAAGTGATTCAAATTGACCTCAATTATATTTGTGATTGAACCTGTATACCCTAAACCATATATACATTAAAACCTAAGCCCTAAACCATAAACCCTAAATTATAAACCATAAGATTTCTCTATTTACCAATTGATTTAGTCCTAATTAACATCCTTTGTAATAAGAATTAGGTTCACATGGCATAAAGCAACTAGAAAAATTATATACAAGTCCTTAAACCTAAACCCCATGCCATAAACCCTAATCCCTAAAACATAAATTTTAATCCATATTCTATAATTACAATTAAATTCTAAAAACATACATGCCTTATAATATGATTGATTTATCACTAGATGTCATAAAATGCATTTTTTAAACCTATAGCCAAAACTTAGCCTTTGGAGTACCAATCTATATATGCATCTAAAGTAAATTGGGGCTATTTAAATTCCTTTCAACCTAATTTCATGACTATAAAATTTTATTTTGGGGTTTATCAGCTCCAATTTACCCTAATCACCATCATGATTGTACCTTATATACCCTAAAACCTATATCCCAATCCCTAATGATTAAAGTTCCTTATCCCTAAAATCTAAACCATAAATATAAACTCCTTAAGCATCAAACTAATAATTTTAAACCAAATTAACATCATTTATACTAAGAATTATCTTTTTGATTGGCCTTGTGTACCATAAACCTAATCCCTAACCCTGAATTGCAAACCAAAAACTTTCCCTAATTACTAATCTATTTAGTTATAATTAATATCCTTAATAGTAAAAGTTAGGTTCACACATGGCATAGAGAAATTAGAACTTATATCCGCCATTAAACCCAAACCTTACATGCCCTAATCCCTAATCCATAAAACCTAAAACATAAATTATAATCCCTAATCCTTAAAACATTAATTATAATCCCTAATCCATAAACCACATACACTAGTGGCTTAACCCCTAATCCATAATCCCAAGGAGAAAGATAAAACATTAACTTCCATAGGCAAGCCTTAAGCTTACTTCACCGAAGTAACAAAACCTGATCATGTTATTAATAATATAAGAAACACTTGATTATCATTACCAATTACTAACCCCAAAGCTTATATTAACAATAATGTGATCACATTATTATATAACACAATCACATTATTATTAATATAAGATTCTCAATGCATTCAATGGATTCCCAATGTTATGATTATTTTAGACTAATCTCCCTTACCAATGAATTTTTTTAACCCAAATCAAGAATTTTATCCCCATAAACATTCTTTGTGTACTTCTATGAGATCTATGGTACTTGTGTACTTGACCCCACCTTTGAAAAGTTGTCAATTGTCCCTTGTTATAGGTGATGGATCATGTTTGAAGAGGAAGAGGAAGATGTTTAAGAACAAAACACTAGATTAATTAGAATATTTGAGAAAGAAACAAAAGTTACTAATGCAAAAAATTCATGGTAGATAAGGTACAAACCCTAATCTTGACAAACCAAATTCCATAGATAATGAGGCAATTGACAATAATGAATTAAAAAATGATGAAATTGACCATAATCAATTGAATAGTGTTAAAATTAACCATAATGAAATTAAAAATAATTAATTACTTAATATTGGAAGTTCACATTCAAAATTTTCAAGTTTTTGATTATGTTGATGATGAGTCTATGTATGATGCTTCACCCCCCATGAATGAAGAAATTTTGATGGAAACAAATAATGATGAAATTAAACATAAATAAAATTTCATGGATACATATAATTAATACATTAACAATGAATAAAATGTCATCCCACCTCTAAATAATGATTTTGAAACACCCTCTCAACAAATTTCACCATTACTAACATCTCCAAGAATTGTGCATAGAAAAGACAAGTACTTAACTGAAGTTGATGAAAATATTTTTGAACCAATGTATAAAATAATGTATAATCACCATTCAATAAGATTTGATCAACAAATTTGGGATAATTTCTTTCATAATTTGGAGTATGATAGTCAAAGATATCAATTATTTGTTTCATTGATAAAATTATTTAAGATGAGACCTATAATGTACACATTAGGACTAAGAAAATCTAAAATATATGATTAAAACATTTAAATTATTAAAAATATACATGATTCATATCATATTGTAGGCCCAAAATCATGCACCATATATTGTAATGCTTCTTGTCATATATATACAACATGTTTAGTAAGTGACAAAACAAGGAAAAAATGAATGGTTTCAAAAACAAGCTGAATACTTAATATAAATATAAAAACAATAATGAAAGAAATTTAAAGACATGAAAGACTTAATGAACCTAATACTAATGATATTTGGTCATTCTCTAGTAGACTTCCATGAGATGACAAGGATATAGCCAATATTCTCAAAGAGTTACTTGCTCAATTTTGGAAAGACAATACAAGAGTTTCACCCAATGCAAGAGATGTTGTGAATTGAAGAGTTAGTTATCATAACCATGAACCACATCCAAAAAATTTATTTTATATTACTCAAAAACAATTTTACTCTAATTTTTTGGAAAATTATCCACAAATTTCTATTTATCAAAAATATTTTGAGATGCAAAAACATTTTTATGTTAAAATAAATCACACATGCACCACTTTTTTTAGGCAACATGTTGAATTTTCAATGAACTATGATGTTTTTATCCATATTAATTTTAATTTGCATACTAAAAATATTTTTTAGAAGTGTGGTATTTAATTACCACCAAAATCAACCTAGGAATTTATTCCAACTATCTGTTGTAAAAGACTAGATGGAAAATTATTTTACAACAAATCATGTTTAAATGAAAATTAGAGAATTTATGGTGGATAGCCAACATTAAAAAAATGTATCCATGAGGATATTACAAATGAAATTGGATAGGAATTGGTTGGTTTAATAAAATATAAATCAATGACTTATCGAGTAAAATATAACAAATAATCTAAAAGGTGTGAGCTTATTACAAAAAAGATACATGTTTTCCAATTTTTTGGTCAAATTTAGGGAGAAGATTGTTTATGAGTATGTAAGGCACACAAATAAGGATATATGGTTGGATGAACATTTAAATATAAAAAATAATACATTCCCACTTGGTTTAATTATTTTAGTAGTTGAAATTTTTGAAAATTACACATTAAAACCCTGAATGGAAGTTTAATCATAGTATTACAACTCATCACAAGTTGACATATTTATGCATATATAATTCATGCATGCACCTAATATTAGAAAGGAACAACAAAAAATATTAAGGGAATACCATTTATATATCAATGATGAGAGATCACATTGTTCAAATTATGTGCAATGTTGTTTTCATAAGTTCTATGAATAATTGAGTTAGAGGAAAATTACTTTCAATCAACATTACATTTGGTTAGAAAATTAAAAATTTCAATTCAAAAATGCATGGATGTTTTATTGGTTTAGTAGGATGCATGTTACCATTGGTTTAGAACACATTTGGAGTTTCATCGAGGTTGGCCATGGAAAAGGGGATCATGATAGTGTTGGAGCATGTGTAAAAGAGCTATTGTAAGGGAGGAGTTAAAATTTGAAGAGGGTGTTTATTTGATAAATGAAAAAACTATGGTTAAAAGCTGTAATAAGAACATGTATCATGGTGTTCAACAAAATTCTACTATTCATAAATATTTCTAATTAATGGAGGAAGAAAACTTAGCGAAGTATGAAGATTGTATGACTCTAATGGGTTTAAGTGAACTCCACTCATTTCATATCTCAAATGCAAGTTCTTGGATTGTTCATATGAGATACTTAGCATGTTTTTGTTCTACATGCATGGAATCTATTTGAAAAGAGCATGATTAACAAGAGTTGGTGGATAATTGGATTTACAAACCTTTAAATCCAATCAACACATATCAGGTTCTAACAACATTACAACTTTTAAATATGACATCATCAAATGACTTTGACCATGTATCTGATCTAGTACAGGTAGGTAGAATATTTTTCAATATGTAAAACTTATTCTCATTAAATATATTTTCATATTTTTTCTAAAAAGATGTTTTTGATAAAGGTCATATTTTTGCAATTATTGTAGATGATGATAATGAAGAAGGCACTGATTACTAGTTGTGTCGGTGTGTAGAGATAAAGAAAAAATTGACTTCCCTAGTTATAGATGGAGAAAACATTGACTATCCCACTAGATCAGTGGTAATTAATGGAACTTGTTTTTGATGATATCCTATAAAAAAATTAGATAAATGGTTGTTTGAAGAGTTTGAAATGCATAGGAAGACATTGCATTATTCAAATTTTATTCTTGAAATGAATATTAAATCAAAAAATATCATATAATAGGTTAAGGTAGGTGTGATTTAACCATCTAAGAACATCTATGATAGAAGACTCACTCCTTGAGAATTATATCAAGTTTTGGTACTTGAAACCTAAGAGGATTACCTAGTGAGAAGATAGTGAAAGAGTTAGAGGATGTTTGTGAATGGAATGTATGAAATGAGTTAGAGAATTAATGTGAGACTTTTGTAAGAGGTTTACTGACACCAAGAACTATCTCTAAAGTGTACACAAAGTAGGTATAAAGAGAAGGAGGCAATTAAGCCTAAGTGATAAGAGTGTCATTATTCATTTCAACTACACATAATGAAATAAAAACTTTAATTTAAAAAAAATGGGAGACCCAATATTTATAGCATTGAAAAGAATAATTTTTTAATCCTCATTTGTGTACAACTTTAAATCTGATACATAAAAGTCTAGAAGATCAAAATAACACTATACAATAACACACAATGGAATAAAAACTAAATATAAATTATATATATTGTCATGATAGGCATATAATATAGGCACGTGTCCAATGTCAATAATACATAGATTGTCATGATAGGAATACAAATAATTACATCTACCAAGATAATATCTATTATTGGTTGAATGTCATATGCACATATAAAATGCCAAAAATGCATAAATTTCCATATATGAATATAAAAAAGTACATATTAGGTAAATAAGACATCATATTCATCAAATAGCCTCCCTCTCTTTGGCTTCCTCAAATAAAACTCTCCCTGAGATGCCCTGTTAGTAGATGGAGACCCCTCTAATGCCTTGGATTGCTCTAAGGTATGACTATGAAATTTATGAATTTTTGGAATTGTATATGTGCATATAGGAATATAAAAAAGTAAATCTCATGTACATAAGACATCCTATTCATAAAATATCCTCCCTTTCTTTGCCTTCTTCAAAGAAAATTCTCCCTAGGATGCCATGTTAGTAGATCAAGACCCCTCTAAAGCCTTGTATTGCTCTAAGGTATGGATATGGGTCCTAAGATCATAGTTATATTTAAAATAATCCTATTTAATACACATTTCAAGACATAATATAGACTTTTATTCCTTGGGCAGACCTTAAAATATCTCCCACTTAAAGTTCTCACCCTTCTCACTATCTTGCTCACTATGCTAGTTTTGATTGGCTGAGATGGAGGTACTTTAAGAAAAACTTAGGGTATTTTATGATATAATAAATTGACATTAGGGGTTATCTCAAGTCCAAATCATTTTCTCAAATTTAATTTCATCTCTTGAAACCTTACCATACCTTCACAACACCAAAAATAGTCATAAAAACCTCATTTCCCCCTATCTGTACAAGTAGGGAACACCTCAAGTTAATGGGGAGGATCACTAAATAGTCCTATACAACATCCAATCACTTTCATGGTCATTATATCACATAATTATATCTCTCCATCTTCATTTTCCCAATCGGGTCCTTATCTAGGGTTTTGGAGGGTTTTAGGCCATTTTTACCCTTATCCTTTGTTTATAAAAATGTGATGTTGAAAAACTGAACCAATTTTAAAAAATAATTTCTCATGACCCTATTTAAATTTTCCAAGATCCTTGAGCTCCCATTAAAAGTATCCAAGTGGATATGAGCTTTATTCGTCATTTTTCACAAGCCTAATGTGGTTTTAAGCCCAAAAATGGATTTATTGTGATTTACATTACATTACATAGATAAAAAACATCTGATAATACTATATGAAAATTTTATAATAGGTTATAATTATCTTCTAATGCTACAGGTGAAAACATACCCCTCTAGGGTAGTAAGCCTAGTTGGGATCATCTAGGTCTGCTTGCACCTTTATCTATTTAGACCAAATTATTATGTTTTTGACCCATGTACATGGTTATTAATGTTGATATATATGTGACACAAATTTCACATCTTTTTTAAATTTTTATTCAGCCCCAAACTCACCTTCTTATCTCCATTCTCTAAAATATGTAGGATTGCATCATAGGGGAGTACCCTCTATCTGAAACAAAATAGAGGGTACTTTCCATATTTTACCAAGTAAAATGAATATTTTATATGATTATAAAAATTATTGAGACCTTATGTGATTATTTTAAAATATTTAATATATAATTATATTGCTTAACTCCTTCAAAACATAAGACATAACCTTGGGAAAGTGGATTGTGTACAGGGTATCAATCTGCCTATAGGTGTTTATTTTGAGGCCTCTCTCTACATATTAACATAGTAATGAGCATAATGAGAAGTAAAAATTACCTATTATGGGATTAAAACATTATTAATATTAATTTTACATTTCCATCCTAAGGTGGATTCACCTTTCCTTGTCATGTTCAGTCATAGTCAATTATGACTATATTGTCTTACCTAGAGAAGTGACACATGTAGGCATAGATTTGCATGGTTGGACATTGAAAATAGTGTTAAAATACTAAATTATAATTTTATTGGATGTTTTACATCCATTTTTACCTATCCAATTCATGTCCATATCTTGACATACTTTAAATCCCTTGTTCTAGCTTACTGCCATATCATAATTAGCTACAGTTGATTGTTTTTTAGGAACATGGGGTCCTATAGATATACATCCTCCTTAAAATAACTATTAAATGTTATATTTTCCTTTTGGGATTCTTTGGAGTTATATTTCCATATAATTTTTTTTATTTCCATGTCTAGACTCGCCTCATGGATGAAATAGGAGTTTGCAGTCAATTACAGGTGAGTTGTCTCAAGGGAAAGGATACTTATAGGTGTAGATGAGGCTCAAAACACTACATATCAACCTATCTTGATGACCTTTATGATAATTAGTATGAATTTTCACTCAATAATACCATTCAAAAATGAATATATTCCTCATTTTCACTTTAGGATGTTAAGGTCACTTTGAGGTTCAGATCCTTTAGATATCACTATTAATGCTCAGTGAATAAATATGTATATTGGAGATCTTCAAACACCTCTTTACCCTAGTCATACACCATCCTAATTTTTAAAGGTCATACTAATATGATATGGATATGATATAGAATCATTTGGATTGATCCAAACCTTATGTGTCATCATCATATTACATTAACAAAAGGGGTGGGTGATCTATTTTTATGTTTTAGGGATTTTATCCCTAAACATAGTCATCAACTTGAAGATGAAACCTTTCAAGATTGCCAATAGATATAATTATTAAAAAAATTATTACATGGTCTAATCAACATATTATAACATTAAAGAGGGTTTCAAATCATGTTTTAACATTTCCTTATGACCCCTCTAACTTTTTGTCAGTACCATTTGTAAGTGGACATTTTCACATGTAGGTAGTGAGAATGAGTAAGTTGGAAATATGTATGATGTACATGTATCCAATGGAATTTTATCCTTCCATAAAATTTTAAATTTACTCTATCATCATTTATAACCTCAATCAAATCAAATATTCCCTTTCAATTTTATTAGCATTTATGAGGTACATATAGGCATGCATTAAGTTGCAGATATGTAGTGAGTATGGAGACAACTATTTTATATGGTGTATGATTTTTCCATTAGTTCAAAACCTTATTAAAATATGTTAAAATTAATAATCATGACCTTAAAATACTTCAAACAAATTTCAATATACATTCCAACATGCCATTCTCTCCATGGTACCTGTAGGTGCACATTCGTGGCTGACTGTGTGTATATATAGCCTTGAATATGACCATAGTCCTTATTATGATATTTAGATGGGCCTATTTTATTGATCATGCAAAAATAATATTTAAAAAACTCTTTTTACTCTCTAAATACCTCCATGAAAGTTTTCAAACCTCAAAGCACCATGATTGTAGTTGGGAACAAGCAAAAAGTTGATAATAAGCTTGTTATGACTAGGAGAGACATAAATAACATCATATCACATACACATGAATCCTTTTCAGAGAAACAAACCTTTTACAAGTAGTGAAACTTTACTAAGACCTTTATAGTAACACCTTCCTACAACTTGATTGTTTTATCCATGAAATAATTTTGAAACATAAAACTAGGCATGGAGAACATGAGAGGAGAGATAAAAAATCATTTTTACATAAAATAACTAATTGAGTTATATGGACTATCTATAACAAGAGAAAAACATGTAGGGTATGGGAAATAATAGGTAGAAAAACATAGTCAACCTATTAAAGATGGTTCATAAATTATAAACTACCTTACTTAAAATTCAAACATGAAATTGAATCTTATTGAGTGTACGATTATCCCCCAAGTTATTTTGATCTATAAGTCTTCTTATTGGCCATACCAATCAAAAACCTATTAACTAGTTTCATGTGCATGGTAGAGTGATGAAAGATTAGAATGGGTTTAGCTCATTTTTGGCACTTCCAAATAATGTAAAAAATGTGGAAATGAGTCTGAAGAAGTTGAATAGTCATCCTAAAATATTCTCCCATGTGCCATTCTCTATCATAGGCTGTACACCCTTTGAAACTCCTTATTCTAGACCTATTTACTTGATTTTTAGTTAGGGACCTACAAATTTAAGTTATTCCTAACATTATTAATAAGGAATATAACACCTTGGATGTTGGAAGGGAGTTAAGAACACAGGGATGCCTTTAAAACCATACCACTTATATTTAATGCTCATTTATGACCCCTAAGTGACTCAAAATGACATAAGGACTAATTAGATCATAACCAAGGCTAAAATGACATCAAATAAAATATAAATAACTGTTGCAAACCCTATGAAATTATATTACACCCATATATAATTTTTTGACTATAAGGGATTGACCCATCTTAACTTGTGCTTAAAATGGTCAACATTCTTTGCAATTTACCAAGGGTGGTATGCTTGCTATGCCATGACCAGTAGCCTAATCCTATATTGGTCCATGGAGTCACCTATACATAGGTTTGACACATAATTTTCCTTTGACAACACACCAAACACAAAGTAAATTCACATAAAATAAGGCACACATAAAAAAAACATACATGTGTTAAACTAAGACACTTATGAAATAGAACACAATTAAAAGAGAACACACACACCTATTATACTATTTAAAAAACCTCAATATTTATGTGAAACATTTTATCATACCTAAACTAGGGTCAAAATTAATCCCCTTGTATCTTTTTCACTCCATGAAGGTAGCCTAGCATGAGGAGCATGCTCATCACCAATTACTTGCATATGTGCATGGTCAAGAAGCCTATCACCTTTGGATCTTATTATGATTTTAAGTGGATTGTTTTGAGACTTCATTAATTCTCTTCCTTTCTCTATAATAACCTTGATTGAGGCTGAAACTATTGTGATATCTATCATATCCATTACATGCTCTCCAAAATAATGCATATTAGAGTGTATGACAGTCCTCTCAACCTTATCCTCTTCTAGAATAGAATGTGTTTGATGTTTGAAAGCATCAAGATCCTATTTTTCATGATCCAACACCTTTAAATGTGTCTTAACATCTAATGGATCTATTGACTCTCCTTGAGTCATAATAACTTCTACCTTAACCTTATTCTTTATGCTCACAACTCCTTGGGAAAAAACTACATCGTCTCTTTCGTGAATACAGTTCCTTGATAAGTAGAAAGACAATCACCTTAATGTTTTAGAGGACACTTGAAAACATGATCATTAGTCTCATTATCAATCTCAACACTAGATATGCAATCTCTTGGGAGAAAAGGAGACTTACCCAACTTGTCAAATTCTTGGCATATGACATTGAGCCTTTTTCCATAGTTCCTCTTCATTCACAACATGAAAATCTTCTCCATGCTTGGTGAGAAAATCAACATCATGTTTTTTAGATGCATTAACCAAATCAGATGTAAACTTCTTTAAAAGATAAGTATCATTACCAAGATAATCAAACTCTTGACATATGACCTTGAACCTTTGTCATAAGTCATTCTCATCTTCTTCATGAGTGTCATCATCAAGAGCATATTCAACAATAGCAGGGATAAATACAACATTCCTTACACTATGGTGATTAATTAGGTTAAAATTTTTATCATCTTTCTCATGAATCATATAATTACCTTTAATAGATTGTGAATGTTTGACACTTACCTCAACTCCTTCAAATGGTTCTTCATGTATGATATAAGTACCAAGGTTAGTTTGATCAAATTACACATAATGATCATGATCATAGGTGTTAATACCATACTAATTAAGGAATAATTCAAAAATTCCTTCAATTTTATAGGCTCCATCATCCACATTAGGATCCTTCTCATTGATCACACAATTCAAGTTATAGATTATTTTAATGAACGATTCAATGTGAAACTTTGCACGAGGTTGGCTCACTTTGTTATCATATCTTTTCCTAAATGTAAATAAGGACAAATTATATAATATATATCCACCTATATTATATTTAAAATCTCTTTTATGGTATAGTATAAAGTGAGATGAGAGGTCAACAACTAAGTCTTGAAGGATAGGAAAACTAGGACAATCATGCAAGAAAACCTTCATGTTTTTTATCAGTCCTTTTGTCTTAGCAAGTGTACCATTAGTTGAATAAATTATTTTCTATGAGTCTTATAATTAATTCCCAACTTATCATTTACAACCTTGGGCATGACTAAAGTAGAAGCTCCACTATCAACTATGTAATTGTGCACCAATTTATCACCCACTATGAGAGTGAGGTAGAATGGTAGAGGATTTTTATCTTTAGTATATGGTTTAAAAATGGTGTTAGGGAAACTTTTGAGAAATACATGACTATGAATTTTAATTTAAATTGAAGTAATAGTATGAATATTGGACATTTGCTTTTTCAAAAGTTATTTTTGGCTAGGCATATGGTGGATATCCCACAAAGAGATTGATGTTTTCACACTTTTAAAAGAATACACTATGTTTATGGAATTAGTACTCACATTATATTGAGTAATTAGAGGAAATGAAGTTTTTTAAACTTGATGAATATAATTACCTTGAGTGTACCTTGCCACATTTTGACTTAGAAGAGGTGTAGGTGTCCTTGGAGCTACCTTGCTTGCATCCATATTTTGCTACCTTGGAGGGACATTAGATGAAATTATAGGCATGTTATTATCACCTCCTAGATCCTTCCTCT
The DNA here is from genome assembly GCA_037957365.1 of Torreya grandis. Lineage (NCBI taxonomy): Eukaryota > Viridiplantae > Streptophyta > Pinopsida > Cupressales > Taxaceae > Torreya > Torreya grandis. Next base: position 410,557 of record JARHVA010003126.1, on the reverse strand, counting down.
TTGACCTTGTATTTTATATAATATAGGATCCTTGATTGAGTACAAAAGTTTCTTGCACCAAGAATTTGATGAAAGTTTCTCCATGAGGTTGCCAACTTTCATTTGCTTGTATCATGACTTTATCTTTAGCTGATAGGAAAGGAGTAACTCCTCCTTGAGAAAAAATATATTTATCTCCACCTTCATTATCATCCATAAATTATATGTATTTCCAATCTTGTCATTACACCAAGTTATTATACACAAATACCATTTATCTTGTATTGATGGTGGAGTTTGGATTGTAGACATTGTCAAGCCTATTGAAGTTAGGCTGCCCTTAACCTCTTCCTCTCCCAAATTATTGTCCATACTATTGCTAATAGGGGTAATGATTTTTATATGCACCCTTTTTAATTATTTATTTCTTAAGCTCAGTATCTAAGGATTAGATTATTTCATATGGATCAAGTTCATCTACATTCTTAGGATTAGCCCTAGGCTTGACATTGGCATTGGGAGCTCAGGACACACTTGGAGAATTATAAAAATTATAAGACAATAGAGGAATAGAAACCTTAGGATGAAACCTTAAAACTTGAATGATACCATTCTCATCCATAATTGAAAGCTCATATGATTCAAGAAGAGTAAAACCACCCATAGATTGAAGCATAATAGCAATATCAATATCAATGGCTCTCAAGTTAGTAGGGAACATAAAGCTAGAAAGTGGTCTCATGGGAAGAGGAAATCTATACCAAGTCTTTTTAAAACTCATTTAAATCATGAATTATTTTCTTAGGGCCTATTTTCATCAAATAAATCTAATGTATAATAGATTCATGGTCAAATTCATCTTCAAATATTGAAGTTAACAACACTACAAAGTCTTTCGATGATGTGATACATCTACTAAGCAAAGTCCTATACCAATCAAGAGATTTCCCTCTAAGGGAAATGGGAATATAATTAAAATATTATCCTTATTATAAATATGGAGAATACAAAAATTTGAGATATCCCTAATGTGTTCACTAGCTTCACAACTCTGACCATTGAATGTAGGCACACTCTTTGTGGCATCAGGAAGAATGTTATCATAGGTTTGAAGGTGGATTGTATTTTAAGTATTAAAGGTAGGAAATACATGTTACCCAACCATATTTTATTAAATATCTTCAATATATTAATTTTTTTAAAGCTCTTCACTTCCTTGGCTAGAAAAATCTTCTTTCTCTTTAAAGTGATGGTTAGGATGAGGGTTTTGAACTTCAAGAGGAAGTTTGGGATAGATAAATGGATCAATGTAATTAAAAACTCCTATAGATTATGACCTAGTGAAAACCATGAATCATAAGAGTAATTATATGAAAAAAAAATGGCCTTTAACCAAATTTTACCTTGATTGGAGCTAACAAATACTGAGTAGCACACCAATTTTTAGTTGATGTTGTCAAGACCAACATTAACCTTGACAAGTTATCTTGAAGACAATGGGTGACATCAGGCATGTTAAATCTATTGGAACCAAATATTTTAGCTTACAATATTGTGTTAAATCCTCATCTATATTTTGGAAACATGGGAATAATTCCATGTGGGCATATTTATGGTGAGAGCAAGCCTATAGATTTAAGGGCTAGCTCCCTGAATGTATCTTGAAATGCTTATCTCCTAAAATAGTTCATAGTTGTGGGAAAAGAGTTGTAAGTTTACATGAAATATACATAATATAAGGGGGTGATACACCAATATTATTTCCACATGACCATCATATTCCTATCATAGTGAAACAAGGCATACAAACTAGTTTCATAGTCCTAGAGGATTCCAACATGAGTTATTCAATATAGAGGTGAGATGTATGAAGCAACACATGATAAATTAACCATATGTAATAATTCAGACTCTAAGAATAATTTCACACTTGAAAGGATCCTAACACACTTTAATACACTCTATATGACTTGTTAGAATATGAACTCTTACATAAACATGAGAGGATAAGGGATGAAATGATAGAAGATTATCACTTTTCATCACAATACATCACTTTGCACACTTAAATAATTGTTCATGAAATAAAAACCAGAATTTAATTAATGTTAAAATTCAAAATAAAATGTTAGTCTAGTAGGGATTTTCCATGCATGGTGTGGTATAAGTTTTTAAGATCCAAAAAGGCTGCTACTTATAAAATTTGAGAGAGAGGAGAAGAAAATGAAGTTTGAGAGTCATTAGGACATGTTTAATAATAATATGAGGAGTTACATACATATTATAATGAAGTTTGAGATAGACCATGCAAATTCTAATGGGACAAATAGCCCTCAAATACATGAAACTCGTAAAATTTGGTGTAGGATTCCCCTTGCTTGCTCAAACAATTACCTTAATAATTTGGCCCTTTTGAAACATAAAAAAAATAACTATGGACATATATCATGATTTAAATTATAGGGAAGGGTTTCATACATGCTCCACCATGCATTGGTTGTATTCCTAATCATCAAGATTCTTTTGGAGATGAGCTATCACTACCTATAGTCCAAATAACTCCTCTTTAACTCACCCCTCACACTTGGCCTCAAATTTGGCTTAAATTTTCCTTTAAAATATGTAAATAAGAGTTAATTACACATTTAAATACCTCCCACATCCTTATATTCTTTAATTAGAATTTAAAATGCCTCCCACTCGATGTTCTCACCTTTCTCACTATCTTGCTCACCATGCTAGTTTTGACTGGATGAGATGGAGGTACTTGTATAAAAACTTAGGATATTTTATGCTGTAATAAATTGAAATGATAGGTTATCTAAATTCCCAATAATTATCCCAAATTTTATTTCATCTCTTAAAACCTTACCATACCTACACAACACCAAAAACAGTCCAAAAACCCTCATCTCCCCCTTGTTCATACAAGTAGGGAATACCTCAATTTGATGGGGAGGAGAATTGAATATTAATATATAATATCCAATCAATTTAATGTTCAATATATCCCATATAGATATCTCTCCATCTTCATTTTCCTAATTAGGTCCTTATCTAGGGTTTTAGAGGGTTTTAGGCCATTTTCACCCTTAGCCTTTATTCATAACAATGTGATGTTGAACAAATGAACAAATTTCACAAAATAATTTATTAGGACCCTCTTCAACTTTTATAATCTTATTTAACTCCCATGAAAGTTATCCAAGTGGATATGAGCTCTCTAAGTTGTCTTATTGAACTTTGCTCTTCATTTTACACAAGCCTAATGTGGATTTAAGTCCAAAAATGGTTTTCTTGTGTTTTCCCTTTCATTATATAGATCAAAAACATCTTATAATCCTCTATGAACATGTTCCAATAGGTTATAATTCTCTTCCAATGTTAGAGGTCAAAACATACCCCTTTAGGGCAATAGCCCTAGTTGGGATCACGTAGGTCTACTTGCATATTTATCTATTTGGACCAACTTATTATATTTATAACCCTTGTGAATGGTTATTCATGTTTTTATAGATGTGATAAAGATTTTAAATCTTTATTAATTTTTTATACAACCCATAACTCACCTTATTATCTCCATTCTCTAAAATCTATAAGTTTGCATCATAGGGAGTATGCTCTATCTTAGACAATTAGAGGGTACTTCCCCTATTATCCTAGGTAAAATTTATATTAGAGAGGCTTATATATGTGATGGATACATTTTTTACTATTTTTAAATATTGAATATATCATTAGATTGATTAACTCCTTCAAAACCTAAGACAAACCATTGGCAAAGTGGATTGTGTGCAGAGTATCAAATCTACCTATATATGCTTATTTTGAGGCCTCTCTCTACATAATACCATAGTCATGCACAACATGAAAATTCACAATTACCTATCCTTGTCATGTTTAGTCATAATCAACTATGACTATATAGTCCTACCTAGAGAAGTGACACATGTAAGCATAGATTTGCCTAGTTTTACCTTTAACATAGTGTTAAAATACTCTCTTGGAGTTTATTTTCCATTTTACATCCATTTTTACCTAAAAAAGTCATTTCCATATCTTGAAATACCCTAAATCCTTTTTTCTATCTTACTGCCATATCACAATCAACTACAGTTGATTGTGTTATAACAATGTGAGGTTTTGTAGATATACATCCTCATTAAAATCACTGTTACATGTTATATTTTTTTATTTGTATCATTTGGAAGTATATTCCACTATAAAATATTTTTATTTACATATATATACTCACCTCATGGATGACATAAGAGTTTGAAGTCAGTTGTAAGTGAGTTGTCTCAAGGGAAAGGATACCTATAGGTGTAGATGAGGTTTAAAACACTACATATCAATCTCTATTTATGATATTTTTCTCATTAGTATGAATTTTCACTCAATTATACCATTGAAAATTAATATATTCCTCATTTTAACTTTAGGATGTTAAGGTCACTTTGAGGTTCAAATCCTATAGATATCATTGTTAATCCTCATTGAACAAATGTACATATTAGAGATCTTCAAACACCTCTTACCCCTAGTCATACACCACCCTCCTTTTTAATTTCATAATAATATGATATTTATATGATATATAATCATTTTTATTGATCTAAACCTTATGTTTCATCATCATATTTCATCAACAAAAGGGGTGAGTGCTCATTTTTTGTGTTTTAGGAGGAACATAGTCATCAACTTGAAGATGCAAATTTTCAAGACTGCCAATCAGTCTAATGCTTTAAACAAGTTTTATATTTTATTATCACCATATTATAACCTAAAATAGGGTTTAAATTTTTTTTATAACAATTATATATGACCCCTCTAGCTTTCTATCAATACCACCTGTAGGTGGACATTTTCATATGTAGGCAGTGAGAATGAACAAGTTGGTATTATGTATGATGTATAGGTATCCAATGTAATTTTGAACTTACATAAAATTTATAATGAAATATCTCATCATGTATAATCTAAATAAAATAAAATATTCCCTTTCAACATTATTGGCATTTATGAGGTACCTATAGGCATGCATTGAGTTGTAGATAGACAGTGAGTATGGAGATAACTAGTTTGTATGGTGTATGGTTTTGATATTAGTTAAAAACATTATTAAAAGGTTTGAAATTAAAATTAATTACCTTTACATTATTAAAAAAAAACTCAATATACATTCTAATGTGACATTATCTTTATGGCATCTAAAGGTGCACATTTATGCTTGACTATCACCACAGTCCTTCTTGTGTTATTTGGATGGGATTAGTTGATTGATCATGAAAAAATAATATTTTAAAACACCATTTTTAATCTCAAAATACCTCCATGAATGTTTTAAAACCTCAAATCAACATGACTATAGTTGGGAATAAGCAAAAAGCTGACTGTGAGCTTGATATAACTGTGTTTGAATCAAAGTATGAATGTGTAAGACCAAACATGAGTAAGGTGATATATATGATAGGAAATACATTGATAAAATAATATCAAATCCATATGAAACCCTTATATAGAACCAAACCTTCATCAAGTAGTGAGACTTGATTGAGACCGCCATAGTAACACCTTACAAATTGACTTGTTTGATCCATGAAATTATTTCCAAACATGAAACTGAGCATAGGGAACATGGGAGGAGAGAGATGACATACTCTAAAATAAAAATCAGAAAATGAGTTATATGGAATAATTGGAACAAGATAAAAACCTATAGGGTAAGGGAAATAATAGGTAGACAAACATAATCAACTTGTTAAATATGATTCTTAAAGTATAAGCCACCATTCCTTGAAATTCAAACATGAAATTAAATTTGACTGAGTGCACATCACTCCCAAAGGCATTTGATCTAGAAGTATTCTTATTAGCCATATCAACCAAAAACATGTTGACTAGTTTCATGTGCATGGTGGAATGATGAAAGAGTAGAATAGTTTTATCTAATTTTTGGCACTTCTAAAGCATTTCAAGCATGGAAATGAGTCTGTGGAAGTTGAAGAGTCATCCTACAAGATTCTCCCATGTGATATTCTCTCTCATAAGTTGTACACCCTTTGAAACACTTTCTTTTGGACATATTTTCCTAATTTTTAGTTAGGGACATTTAAATTCTAATTATCCCTAAAATTATTGATAATTAATATAAGACCTTGGACATTGGAATGGATTTAGGAACACATGGGCACCTTTAAAATCATACCACTTGCATTTAATGCTTATTTATGACCCCTAAGTGACTCAAAATAACATACGGACTAATTAGATCATGACCAAGGCTAAAATGGCATCAAATCACATATAATTAAATATGACACACCTTATTACATTATATTAGACCCCTATATAAGTTTTTGACTATAGGGGGTTGACCCATTTTGACTTGCGGTCAAAATGGCCAACATTTTTGGTAATTTCCCAAGGGTGGTATGCTTGTTATGCCATAACCAATAGCCCAATCCTATCCATTGAGACATGGAGTCACCTATACATAGGTTTGACACACATAAAATAAACATAGATGTGTTAAATTAGGATACTTATGAAACACAACACAATTAAAAGAGAACACACACACCTATTATAATATTTAAAAAACCTCAATATTGAGGTGAAACATTTTATCATACCTCAACTAGGGTAAAAAATAATCCCCCTTGCATCTTTTTCAATCCATGAAGGCAACCTAACATAAGGAGCATGCTCATCACCAATCACTTGCATATGTGTATGGTCAATAAGCCTATCACCTTTGGATCTTCTTATTATTCCAAGTGGATTATTTGGATCCTTCATGAATTATATTCATTTTTATCTAATAACCTTTATTGGGGATGCAACTATTGAGAAATCTATAATATCCATTGGATGCTCTCCAAAATAATGCATATTGTAGTGTATGACAGTCCTCTCAACCTTATCCTCTTCAAGAATAGAATGTGATTAATGTTTGAAAGCATCATGTTCTTATTTCTCATGATCCAAAACCTCTAAATGTGGCTCAACATATGATGGAGATCTTTATTGTCCTTGAGGCACAATAAATTATGCCTTGATCTCATTCTCTATGTTCACAACTCCTTGGGAAGAAACTACATCAATCTCTTTCATGACTGTAGGTCCTTGATCAACAAAAATACATTCACATTCATGTTTTATAAGACACTTGACAACATGATCATTAGTATCATTAACAATATCAATAGTAGATATGCAATCTCTTAGAGAAAAAGGAGACTTACCCAACTTTTTAAATTCTTTGCATATGGCATTGAGCTTTTTCCATAGTTGTTATTCATTCATAAAATGAAAATCTTATCCATTCTTGGTGAGACAATAAAAATCATGTTTGTTATAGGATTTGGCAAAATTATATGTAAGAGTATTGAGAAGTATTATTACCAATCTGATCAAACTATTGACATATGACCTCAAACCTTTGCCATAATTCATTGTCATCTTCTTCATGGGTGTCTTCATCAAGAGCATCTTCATAAATAACAAGGATAATTACATCATTAATTCCACTATGGTTCTCAATTAAGTTCATCAGCTTATTATCATCATACTCATGAGTTATATAGTTACCCTGAATAACTTGTGAATGTTTGACACTTACCTCATCTCCTTAAAAAGGCTCTTCATGCATGATATAAGTACCAAGGTTAAGTACACATAAGGATCATACTCATAGGTGTTATTACCATATTAATCAAAGGAACAATACATAAATTAAATTAATTTTAGAGGCTCCATCATCCACATTAGGCTCCTCCTCATTGATCACATAATTCAAGTTAGATCTTGTTTCAATGTAAGGCTCAATGTGAAACCTCACAAGAGGCTGAGTTATTATATTGAATTTAGTCCCATACCTTGTCCTAAATATCAAGAAGGACCAATAATATAATAGATAGCCACATATCTTGGCTGTAAAGTCTCTTGAAAGGTAGATTACAGAGTGAGCTAGGAAGTCAACAACAACCATGTCTTTAAAGATAGGAAAACTAAGAAAATCGTGCAAGAAAATCTTAAGGTTTTAATTAGTCATATTTTATTGGTAGGTATAACATATATTTTAATAACTTCTTTAATATTATGCTCATATTTTATCTCCAACTTATTAGCTACAATCCTAGGCATGATTGAAGTAGAATCTCCATTATCAATTATGCAATTGTGTACCAATTTATCACCCACTATGAGAGTGAGGTAGAATGGTGGAGGCTTCTTAGCTTTAGTATATGGTTCAAAAATTGTGTTAGGGACATTTTTAAAAAACGATTATTAATTTGAATTGAAATTGAAGCATTAGTATGAATAGTAAACAATTACTTTTGCAAAAGTTCTTTTTATCCAGGCATATGGAGGACATCCCACAAAGAGATTGATGCTTTGGCACTTTTCAAATAATCCACTATGTTTATGGAATTATTACTCACCTTATCTTGAGTTCTTAGAGGTAACCAATTTTTTTAAACTCGATGAATATAATCACCTTGAGTAAACCTTGCCACATTTTGACTTGGATGAGGTGTAGGTGTGCTTGGAGCTACCTTGCTTGCAACCATACTTTGTTGACTTAGACAGACATTGGATGAAATTTTAGTCTTGATATTTTCACCTCCTAGAGCCTTCATCTTAGACATTGCATTATATTCAATATATTCTTATTGATTGATTATAAAAGTGTCTTCCACCATGAAGTTGGTGAAACATTCTCCATGAGTTTCCAACTTTCATTTGTTTATATCATAACTTCATATTTAGTTGATAGGAGATGAGTGACTCCTATTTGAGAAACAAGAGATTTATATCCAAATTCATTATCATCCCTACATTTTTTTTGTTTCAAATCTTCTCCTTGCACCAATTTATTATGAATTGGCACTATCTCTCTTTCATTGGTGGTGGAGTTTGGATTGTAGACATTGGCAAGCTTGTTGAAGTTAGGTTGTCCTTGACATCTTCCTCTCCAAAATTATTAGACATATAATTTTTGATAGGGGTAAGGATTTTTATAATCACATTTTTGTATTATCTCTTGCCTAAGATCAGATTATAAGGCTTGGATTCTTTCATATGGATCAGGTTCATTTGCATTCTTAGTAGTAGTCCTAGGCTTGGCATTGGCATTGGGAACTCGAGCCACACTTGGGGTATTAGCAAAAGTATAAGATAATGGATGAATAAAAACCTTAGGAGTAAATCTTATATATTGAATGAGACCATTATCATCCATAATGGTAAGTTAATATGCTTTGGGAAGAGTAAAATTACCCATAGATTGAAGTATGATAACAATATCAATACCAATAACTCTCGAGTTTCTAGGGAACACAAAGCTATCATGTGGTGTCATGCAAGGAGGAAATCTATACCAAGTATTTAAAACATATCATTTAAATCATGAATTATTTAATTAGGGCCTATTTTTATCACATTGAGATGATTTATAAGAGAGGTATGGTCACTTCATCTTCAAATCTTGAAGTCAACAACACTCCAAAGTCTTCCCATGATGTCATACATCTACCAGACAAATTCCTATACCAATAAATATATTTCACTCTAAGGGACATGGAAAGGAGTCTAATGGAATATTAAACTTAGTGAAATTATAAGAAAATAAAAAAAATTGAGATATCCCTGATGTGTTCACTAGTTATAACATGACTCTCACCATTTAATGTTATCACACTCTTTGTGGCATTAGGAGGAATGCCATCATAGGCTTGAATGTGGATTGGATTTTTAGTATTAAAGGTAGGAAATGAATGTTTCCTAGCCATATTTTATTCAAGATCTTAAATTTATTCAATCTCTACAACCTCTTAACTTCCTTGGATAGTAAAATCTTCTTGATCTTTATAGGGTTGGTTAGGATGAGGGTATTGAACTTCAAGAGGAAGTTGAGGCTAGATAAATATATCAATAAGATTGAGAAATCTTATAAATGATGACCTATAGAGAATAATGAAGCATGAGATCAATTAAATTAAAAAATAATGGCATTGAACAATATTTTACCTTGATTGGAATCACCAAATGCTGAGTAGCACACCAATTTATAGTTGATGTTGTCAAGACCAACATTCACCTTGACAAGTTGTCTTAAAGATAATGGGTCCCACTAGGCATGCCAAAAATATTGGTACCAAATATTTAAAACTAAAATAGGGTGTTGAAGCATCTTCCATATTTGGGAAACATGGTAATACTTACAAGTATGTGGGTGTACCTATGGTGGAAGTAAGCCTCTAGATTTAATGGCTAGCTCCCCAAATATCTTGAAAATGATTATCACCTAAACTAGTGCTTACTTATGGGAAAAGAGTTATAAGTTTATATGAAATTGAAATAATATAAGGGGGTGATACACTAATATTATTTCCACATGACCATAATACTCCTATCGTAGTGAAGCAAGGCATACAAACTAGTTTCATAGTCTTAGAGAATTTTGATATGAGTGTTTCAATATACAAGTGAGATATATGAAGTATCACAAGGTAAATGAACTAGAGGGAATAATTCACACTCTAAAAATAATTTCACACTTAAATAATCCTAACACACTTGATTATACTCTATATGACCCATTATAATAGGAACTCTTACATAAACATGAGAGGATAAGGGAAGAAAGGATAGAAGATTATCACTTTGCATCACCATACATCACTTACACACTTATAAAATTATTTTTGAACTAAAAAATATAATTTGATTAATTTTAAAAGGTAAAATACAATGTCATTATATCAAGTATTCACCATACATGGTGTGGTAATAGTTTTTAAGAGCCAAAAAGGATACTACTTATAGAATTTTAGAGAGAGTCACTAGGACATGTGTCATACTAAGAGGAGTTACACATGAAGTATAATGAATTTTTAAATATAACATGAAAGGTATGATAGGACAAATGGCCCTCAAATTCATTAAACTTCTAAAATGTGGCATAGGACTCCTCTTGCTTGCTTAGAAAAATATTTCCATCATTTGCCACTTTTAAAACATACCACAACTAACCAAGGATAAATATCATGATTAAATTAATAGGGAGGGTTTGTATACATATTACACCATGCATTGGTTTCATCCCTAATCATAAGGATTATTTTTTAGATGAGTTATCACTACCTATAATATAAATAACTCCTCTTTCACTCACAACTCACACTTAGATTGAAATTTGGATTTAGTTTTCCATGAAAATATATATAGAGGAGTGAATAACACATTTAAATACATCATGTATACTTATATTCCTTAGGTATACATTAAAAGGCATCCCACTTTAAGTTCTCAGCCTTCTCACTATCTTACTCACTATGCCAGTTCTAACTAGATAAGATGAAGGTAATTTTAGAAATAGTTAGGAGATATTATTATATAAAAAATGGACATGATGGGTTAGATCAAGTCCAAATACTTATTTCAATTTTGATTTAATCTCTTGAAACCTTACCATTTCTGCACAACACCAAAAATAGTCAAGAAAACCTCATTTCCTCCCTATCCATATAAGTAAGGAACACCTCAAGTTGATGGAGAGGATCCCTAAAGAGTCCTAAAAAAAATATAATAACTTTCATGGTCATTATATCCCATATGGATATCTCTTCATCTTCATTTTCCCATTTGGGTCCTTATCCATGGTTTTGGAGGGTTTTAGGCCATTTTCACCTTTAGCCTTTATTCCTAAAAAAGTGACATTATGAACCAATTTTAAAAAAATTTATCAAAACCCTCTTCAAATTTTCAAATATCCTTGATCTCCCATGCAAAATAACCAAGTGGATTGAGCTCTCTAAGTTGCCTTATCGATCTTTGTTCTTCATTTTACATAATCTTAATGTGGGTTTAATCCCAAAAATGGATTTATTATGTTTTAAATTTCATTACACAACTAAATAACATCTAATAATCCTATATTAACATGTTCCAATAGTTTATAATTATATTTTAATGCTAGAGGTGAAAACATACCCCTCTAGGGTAATAGGCCTAGTTGGGATCATGCTGGTCTACTTGCACCTTTGTCTATTTGGACCAAATTATTATGTTTCTATCCTATATGCATGTTTGTTCATGTTTTTATATACTTGAAACATATTTCACATATTTATTAAATTTTTATCCAACCCCTAACTCACCTTCTTATCTCCATTCTCTAAAATCTACAAATTTGCATCATAAGGGAGTACCCTTTGTCTGAGACAAAATAGAGTGTACTTATCTTGATATCCCAAGTAAAATGAATATTTTAGATGATTCTCCAAGTTATGTATACATTTTTTTATGCTTTTAAAATATTTAATATATTATTATATTAATTTTTTTTGGGAAAGTGAATTGTATGTAGGGTATCAAATCTACCTATAGGTGCTTATTTTGAGGCCTCTCACTACATAATAACATATACATGAGAATAATGAGAATTCATAATTACATTTAATGATAATAAACCATTCCTAATACTCATGTTTCATTTCCATCCTAATGTATCTTTACCTTTCCTTGTCATGTTTAGTCATAGTCAATTGTGACTGTATTGTCTTGCTTAGAGAAGTGACACTTGTAGGCATAAATTTGCATGGTTGGATATTTAACATAGTGTTAAAATACTCCATTATAGTGTTCCATTATCCATTTTTACCCATCCAATTCATGTACACATCTTTACATACTCCAAATCCTTTATTCTAGCTTACTATCATATATAGTCAACTACAATTGATTGTGTTGTAGCAACATGGGGTTCTATAGATATATATCCTTCTCAAAATAACTATCACATGTTATATTTTCCTGTTGGGATAGTTTTTAGACACAATCACATATAATTTTTTTGTATTTTCATGTCTAGATTCACCTCATAGATGACATAGGAGTTTGCAGTCAACTTTAGGTGAGTTGTCTCAAGGAAAAGGATAAATGTAGGTGTAGATGAGGTTCAAAACATTGAATATCAACATTTAATTATGAAATTTGTGATTATTGTTATGATTTTTCACTCAATAATACCATTAAAACATTAATATATTCCTCATTTTCACTTTGGGATGTTAAGGTCACTTTGTGATTTAGATCTTGTAAATATCACTATTAATCCTTAGTGAACAAATGTGTATATTGGAGATCTTAAATCCCTCTTTCCCCTATTCATAAACCACCATAATTTTGAAATTTAATACTCATATTATATGTATAATATATATAATAATTTTTATTGACTCAAAAATTATGTGTCATCATCATATTGCATCACCAAAAGGGGTGAGTGCTCTATTTTATGTTTTAGGGATTTTATCCCTTAACACAATCATCAACTTGAAGATGCAACCTTTCAAGACTTAAAATTAGTATAATTATTTTAAAAAAGTATATTATGGTATCATAAACATCTTATAACTTAATTAGGGTTTAAAAACATGTTTTAAAACTTCCATGTGACCCCTATAACTTTCTATCAGTACCACTTGTAGGTGGACATTTTTATATGCAAGTAGTGAGAATGAGAAAGTTGGTAGTATGTATGATGTATAGGTATACAATGGAATTTTAATTTTCCATAAAATTTTAAATTTAATATATCATCATGTACAAACTCAATCAAATAAAATATTCCATTTCAATGTTATTGTCATTTATGAGGTACTTACAGGCATGAATTGAGTTGTAGACAGGCAGTGAGTATGGAGACAACTAGTTTGTATGGTGTATGGGTTTGAAATTAGTTAAAAAACTTATTAAAATGTATTGAAATGAATACTCATGACCTTAACATAATTAAAAAAATTCAATAGACATTCTAATGTGACATTCTCTCCATGGCACCTATAGGTACACATTCATGACTGACTATATATATGCAGCCTTGACTATCAACACAATCCTTATTGTGATATTTCGAAGGGATGAGTTGATTTATCATGAAAAAATAATATTTAAAACACCATTTTTATTTTAAAATACCTCCATGAACGTTTTCAAAACTCAAAGCACCATGACTATAGTTGGGAACAAGTAGAAAGCTAACTGTGAGCTTGATATGACTGTGTTTTAAATCAAAGCAAGAATTTATAAGACAAAAAATGAATAAGGTGATGGATATTATAGGATATACATGGATAAAATCATATCACATACACATGAAACAATTTTAGACAAACAAATATTTTTCAAGTAGTGGAAGTTGACTAAGACCTCCATAGTAACACATTCTTATAACTTGAGTTATTTGATCCATGAAATAATTTTTAAAAATTAAAAAAATCATGGGGATAATTATAGGATAAATATAAAACCCTCTTTAAGTAAAATCAAGAACTGAGTTGTATGGAATAGTTGTAACAAGAGCAAAACCTGTAGGGTATGGGAAATAATAGGCATAAAAACATAGTCAAATTGTTAAATATGATTCACAAATTATAAGCCACTAGTACTTGAATTATAAAAATAAAATTGAATATAAATAATTTTAATATCACCCCCCAAAGGAATTTTATTTTTAAGTCTTCCTATTGGCCATACCAACCAAAAACCTATTGACTAGTTTCATGTGTATGGTGGAGTGATGAAAGAGTAGAACTATTTTAGCTCATTTTTGGCACTTAAAAATAATTTAAATAATGTAAATTATTATAATGAAGTTGAAGAGTCATCTTAAAATATTATCCCATGTTCCATTCTCTCTCATAGGCTATACACCCTTTAAAAATCCTTTTTTTGAACCTATTTTCTTGATTTTGAGTTAGGGACCTAAAAATTTTAGATAGTCCTAACATTTATGAAAATTAATATGAAAAATTTGATGTTATAATGGATTTAGGAACACATGGACACCTTCAAAACCATACCAAATTTATTTAATGCTCATTTATGACCCCTAAGTGACTCAAAATGACATAATGACTAATTAGATCATGACCAAGGCTAAAATGAAATCAAATCACATCTAATTAACTATGAAACACCCTATGAAATTATATTACATATATAAGTTTTTGAATATAGGGGGTTGACCCATTTTTACTTGTGGTCAAGACTGTTAATAAGATGGATGGCAAGTGATTTATGGGAAAGAACCCAACCAATAGAAAAAAGCATGATCCATGGTGAATCCACCTCGTGACAAAGGTGTGTGTAAATAAAATTATAAAAATAGGTTTAGGAAGGGAGGTCCTTGTCCAATATATCAGTTTGTAGCCATATAAATATATATTATCTTGTTTTGGCTCAAGAGAAAAAAAAATAGCAAATAGTTTGGATGTTGAATTGGAAGAAACTGTAAGGTTTAATTGTTAAGGCTAACACATATTTTAGTACCAACACAAATGGTGGCTCTCCCACCAAACTTGTCTTTTAATTTAAATTTTTATATTTTAGTATTATTATGAGGTGTATCAAATAGATGTGAAGAGCATGTCCTTGAATTGGGATTTAGGTGAGGAAGTTTACATAGTATAGCCAAAAGGATACATGGTCCTAGAGAGTGATCATTGGGTTTGTGGGTTTGTCAAGTCATTATAAGAACTTAGGCATGATCCAAAAACCTATTATAT
>JARHVA010003126.1:307500-390000 GCA_037957365.1 Torreya grandis | reverse complement strand
GATAGTAATAAATACATAATTAATCCCTCCATGACTTCATTTTGGCAAGAAAAATAGGGGATATGACCTCTATTTTATCTTAGACAAAGGGCACTCACAGTTAAAATGAAGACTACAAACAAGGTATGTGAATGAGATAGGGATGACATGAGGAGTCTATAATAAATTTGGGATGGGGAAGAAGGTTTATTTTAAGGTAAATGAGTGATAATAATCATATTTATTTATTAGGAACATTCAAAAGTGGTCATGAGCCTAGATATATAGTCAAGCCTATTAGGCCTATAACTAGACCCAAGCCCTTCAGGGGTCTAGTTTCATTTATATGATCATGTGAACTCTCCAATGAATTATATGACATTTAGGTTAGATTATAAAATGGGTGATAACCTTTGGTTTATAATAAAGTAACATAAAATGGTCAATTTTTGCTCAAACTCATTTAAGGGTGTCCATAATGCATTCTAAAGTTTGATATGCCAACTTTTATTGCTCACACCTATATGGACACTAATAATGGTTACCCAAGGAGTTGTGTATGGTTTAATAGGGTCCATAACTTGGTTTTAGTGTACCTTTTTTAGAATTTATATGCCCAATATTTATGAACAATCCCTAAAAACTAAAACTTGCTAAAACCCCCCTAGAACCCTATCTTTGACCTGATGGAGAAGAAACTAATAAAGATGCACTAAAATGGGATATTTTGGATTGAAAATTATTATATACTTATTTAATACTCCCCCATGATCTTTCCCATCCAATATTTCTATGACCCTACTTGTATGAACAAGGCCTAACATAGGGTTTTTATAAGGATTTGACTTATTTTGTAGGTATAGATGAGATTTAAAGAATGATAATGGTTTTAAGGGGTCAAATAAGGACCTATTATAACTCCATATATCCATTTTTAATAATATATAGGCATATAATCATCTTTGATAACTCATTCATCTTAGGTAGTCTTTGGTAGATAATGTAAATGGAGAGTGACTAAATAGTGAGAAGATGAGAGGATGGTTTTTGAACATTTTCAAGGTTTAAATAATGGATTGGAAGGCAATGGGACTCTACATGGGTTTCCTAACACCTCTTCCATATATTTTATTGATAAATTGAAGGTTAATTACATGAAAAATGTAAATAATGAGGCCTAAAAGACTAATGAATGACTATGGATGGTGAGAACAAGTGTCCATAAGAAGGATATGAGTTAGGGATGCATCTGATGACTATTATGGTGTGTGTATGTAAAGGGAAATATGAAAAATCTACAAATAAATCTTATCTCAAAGAAGATATATCCTACTTACACTTATGATTAGGGATACATTAGATAATCAGGGTCATGACCAACATGGATCTACTAGACCTAGCCAAGGGATATCTTACCATAATAATATCTCTAGGGAGGGTTACAAAGCCTCCAATAAAGAAAAACTATGAAATAACCCTAAATAGGTCCTATGTTTTCATATTCACTATACTAATAGAAAGTAAATAAAAATCTAATATAGGTGCTCACCACAGCTTATGGCACAAAGTGGGGTTAGTAAATAAGAAAAGTAAACATCCATAAGATAATCCTAAAAACTATGTATAAGTAAAACCATAATGTATAGAAAGAGAAATATTATTCAAATTCATTACTTATACTACTTATATCTATTAAAGAGAGGATCAAAGTTAGAGAAACTTACCTAGAAGACAAACTTGTCAAGACTCAATTTCTCCCTTGGCCAAAGGTGCTTCACAAGAGGTTGTTGTGGTTTGTAGGGCTAACTAAAAAAGGAAAAAACATCAAAGACTTATCCACAATAAAATATTCTTCTCCAAGTATAAACCCTAAGCTAAAAACCTTAAGTCTTCTTACCTCTCTAAAAATGTTAAAATGGATGTGTTTATATAGGTGGATCTAACCTTAAACCCTTCCAAAAAATTTTACCAACAAGTTTTACCCAATCAACCTAGTATTATAATTGGTAAAAACTAAATAGGTAATGAACTATTTTGGCCATGGGATGACCTAGACCCTTATAAGTTTCGTTAATAATAATATAAGGTCGATGAGGCTGACATAGTCATGTAAACTATCAAAAATGGGATTAGACTAGGAAAAGGGATAATAAAGGTGGTAAAAGACTAGAGGAGTGTGTAAAATGGGAGTCAAAGCTTAGGGAAATGGTTTTTAGGAGACAAGTGTGTAGATAGTAAGTGGGAAAAGGGAAAAAATCCTATGAAGCACCAATTGTATGCCCACCCCTTTCTCAGTGCATCCCTTAAGGAATTCTCTTAGAGAGAATAAGACTCAATAGGTTACTAAAAGATAGAAAGCATCATCAATTGATAAATTTATAAAATATTATGTGTATATATATATCCCCACTCAAATATCATCACATGTCACTCAGGTGAAATAGGGGATGGTGCTTTGAGAAAGAACATGGTAACACACAAAATTTAAGCTAGAAAAAAGTTGTATTATTTTAAAGCATAAAATAGATAAAATTTAAATGATTGAAAGGTAAATAACTAAAAAAATAAATTTATGCATACCTTGAATTAACTTTATCATTGGATGGTTATCTAAGTTGTTTGTAGTTTTGTTCATGGAGGATGCAGAGACTAGTTTCAACAAACCCAAGGATATAAAACTAAAGAGAAAAATAAAAAAAATGTAGGAAATCCAAGATAACTAGTGCTATATAGATGTGAAATACTTGTAAATTTAGAAATCTATGGTTACAAGTGTAATTTTAGACTAAATGACCAATTCAAAATTTAGAGTAAATCAGGTAACCAAAAATCCAAAGCTAATAAAGACAAAAAAATGCCAAGTAAACCTTAAGTAAGAAAGGCAAACTCACCAAGTCAAACAAAGGATACATGTTAAAAAGATGGTAATAAAACATCAATTTGAAAGTAGTAACAATCATTAATTAAAAAAATATGGGAAAGCAAAATGGTAAAACAACATTGATGAGTGAGAATTAACAATCCTTAATCAATAATGGAAAAAAGTGCCTAAAAAGAAAAAAAAACATTGGTGAGTGATAAGTAACAAGACAACCTCACTTAACAATGGAAAAAGTACATGAAAGTAGAAATAGATGCAAGTGTCCATAAAAAGGGTAGTACAATAATGATAGATGGTAAAATAAATCAAGTCATGTCTAGAAATGGAGAGCCATGGTGTAAATAAAGTAATCCATAGTTGATCAAACATGTTATTTTGCACTAAGGATAGATAAAACTAAAAAAAAGTAGTGCTATCATGTTTTTAATATGTGAATAAGAAGGAATGCATAATAATGGAAAAAAAATTTAAAATCACATGTGCATGTCAAGTGGATAAATGAAATGGGTGGAGGGGAGAATAAAGGAAAAACCTTGGTATAAGAACTCTTTATCGAAATCAAGACATTAAAATTAGGTTTGTCAAAACATGAATAATTTTGAATTTAAGGACTTTGAATAAATTATCTTAGCCACACAAGTATTATGTCAATAAATAAGTATATAGATCATCCCATGAAGGCTACATGAATGAAAATTAAAATGGGCCTGCCTTCCCACAATGTGTTTCCCATTCCTCATGACCCCTTATAGAGTCATTAGTATACTATGAATATTGGGTAATTTCATGATAAATTAGGTAGCAACATAGATTTTGTTATATTTTCCTATTCCAATCTATTGGCCTACCACACCCCATTGGACCTCAACTCTATTGTGAGGCTAATTATGGAGTTTGAGCTTTAATTGGAGATATGAGATATGCTTGTAATCATATATTTTAGTGCGATGTTGGATTTTTAAACTTGTATGTTTAATTTTGTATATAATTACCTTTTGTTTCAAATGATTTGAATTTTAACTTTTTTTATGGCTTTTTCTATTCCTCCTCCATAAGGGTTCAAAAGACCAAACATGGGTGCTAAAGATTGCTTTCATTTGAATACTTAGGACTTGGTTGCTAAGAGAGAGAATCCAAAGATCATGGTGTCTAAGAGTCTCATAAATATAGGTGAAATAAAATCATTATCTTGACTTTGACCTTTTTTTATATAATGTGGAGTGAAAGGAAAAGAAATCAAGAGGAATGAAACATGAAACAATTTGACTTACTTCAAACCACAAAAATGTGATAAAGGAAGAAAAAGGGATATAATAATAGGAAAGTGTGATTCCTTATCATAATAATGAGGTAAATGTATTAAAACATACTAACATATATTATTATTCAAATTTAATCTATCAAAAGAAATAAAATCTAGAGCTAAGAACAAAGATCAAGAACTCATTACCATTGTAAAACTAACTCTAGATAAGGAATGAAAAGATGGTGTTTTTATGAGGAAGGCTAGGTCTTATCCATGGTATTATACTATAACTCATAAATGAAGACCTCATGAGGGTGTTGAAAAGTAAAAAATGGGATATGAAAAAGATGGTATTTGTGAGGAATCCCAAGTGATATCCATGGTCTTGCACTACAACTCACAAAAGAGAAACCCAAGGGGTGCCAAAAAGTGTGTAAAAAGTATGAAAAAAGAGGATAAAATTATATCATTATTAAGAATAGTTCTTATCCATGGTTTTACAATGCAAATCATGACAAAAAAGGAAACCAACAAACCAAAAGGAAGGATTAAGGTTTGTGAAAATAGAGAGTTATTACAGAGGGTAAGACCCATTGTACGTATCTTGTAAAAAGTGTTATATATATATCATTTATATATATATATATATATATATATATATATATATATCATTTATAAATCATGAAAAATAAGGGAAGGATTTAAGAAAAATAATTCTTGAGGAATTATGCATTGGTGGGCTCTTTGAAAATATGACCTTCATTGGTTTTAAGGTGATAGGTACTTGCACTAAGAATATCTTTGAATAAATAGGGTACCCACCATATTTGGGCATATTTACCTTATTTTTCATGAATGTAGTATAATTTAAGGACAATATCACTAATGTTAAATGTGATAACCTTAACTCATTTATTATGTTGTTTGGTAATACAAACCTTGTATTGACAATTGTGTTGTAAATAAAAAATATGGTGTTCATCAAGGAGATCAAGAGAATGAAGGGAACATTCACATAATTATTCATCAAGTATGATACCATTAAGATATATATGGAGAGTGGGAAGATCAAATTCTAATAGAAGGGCTAATTCAAAACCATAGACTAGAGAGAATGGTGTTGCCCTAATGGTAGTGTGTATTCTAGTGAAATAGGCCCAAAGATCAGGATAGAGATGAAGGTGCCAATCCGTGTGAGTTTCATGAATTATTTTTCAGAGAATTTTATTGGTGGCCTCAACTTGGACATTACATTATGTATGATAGGGTGTGGAGAATTTGTGATTTATTTTTAATTTAACACAGAGCTATTTGACATCATTATTTTTGAAATTACCACCATTGTCTAAAAGTATAGTATGAGAGACACCAAAGTGACAAATGATTTGATTACGGATTAATTTGTATATGGTGGTAATATTGATATTAATGAGAGGCATAGCCTTAACTCATTTGGTAAAATATTATATGGCTATGATTATAAATGCATGCCCTTCTTGAGATCGACGCAATTTGCCTATGAGATCTATTCCCCACATGGAAAATGGCCAAGGGGATTCTATAGTTTGAAGCTCATCAGGAGGTGAATGAATTAAATAATCATGAATATATTAAGGAGTACACTTTTTATAAAATTCAATGCTATCATTTTCATGAGTGGGAAAAAAATAACCCATACTAAGCATTTATGAGCTATAACATGTCCACTACATTATCCACCACAAATTCCCCCATGTTCTTGTTAAGAAGAGGGGTAACCTCATCTTGCATAACATAAAAAATAAAGGTACCTTCAACATTATGATAATATAATGTGTTATATTGAAATACATAATTAAAATCTTATTTGTGAATGTGATTCTTTTCATTAAAATCTAGGTTGGGCAAATAAGTTAGGTGTTGTATAATTTGAATGATGTCTTTGTACCACTGACTTTGTCAAATATTTATGGACTCAATGTGGTAGATAAGAAAATAATGTGGTTGAGTAGAATACATATATTTTATTATTTGGATAAGAAAAGTGGGATTGGTAAGAACTTAGTGTGGATGAAAAATGGATGTTGAAGAAGTGAGGGAATCAATGATAGAATTTTGATCTTGAGGCATAGGATTGATGGTAAAAGAAATGAAATATTTGGTGAAAGTAGTTACGAATTGATGATAAAAATGATATTATCACTTTTGCATTAGTAATAACCATTGACTTGGTAGCAAATGAGCTAGGAATCACCTAAAGCATTCAAGAATTAGATATATAAATCAAGGGAATCTCTTATGCCTAAAATTAGTGATTCTTACTTTGCCATATTGTTAGTGCCATCAAATGTTAATAAAAAAGATAAAGGGATGATTTTTACAAGAGGGATTATAATAACACAACCTATCCTGGGTCCTTAAATGTATTTAGCATAATCAAAATAAAGGTTTCAAGTATCTTCATGTAAATTGACATTAATTTCATGAAGTTATTTAATAACTAAATTTGGTTTAGTAATATCAGGGAGGATAATGTTTTCATCGATATTACTTGCTTTGAGATCAAAATTGAAGTTATGAAAGTAATCTTTAAGGGATAGAGATTGTTTAAGACCTTCAATATAGAGAATATTATCATTGGGAAGACTATCTTGAAGGTGGTCAATAGTGGGAATAGGAGCTACAAAAAGTTGATCAATGTTGATTTTTATTTTGATATCTTTTTGAGTAATAATTTAGAGATCAAATCCCATGAGAAGGACCATCCACTTTCCAATTTTTTATCTAGGAAGAAAGGTTTTAGAAAAGAAGTGACTAAGAGGATTAGAATGGATGATAACATAATTGGTCTGATAAATCATATAATGTCAAAGTTTTTTGGCTACAAAATATATGGTGAGGTAATCATGTTTGAGTTTTGTGTAACATTTTTCATAATCAATAAGTCCTCAACTAATATAGTAGATGGCATATTATCTTCTAGTAGCATCTTTTTGGGAAAGAATTACTCTAGTGGATATGGGTTTAGAATAGGTATATAGGATCAAAGTTTGATCATTAATAAGTGGATGAAGAGTAGGTGGGTGAAGTAATGATTATTTCATATTATCAAATGCTTTTTGATAGGGATCTATCCATTCTAATGAATTACCTTTCTTAAGAAGAGAATTGATGGAATAAATATGGTATGCCATTTTTGGGATGAATCATCTAATTAACCCAAGTTTACCTAGATAAGTGTGAATGTCTAGAATGCATCAAGGGATGGGCATGTTGATGATAACATTAATATTGGTAGGGCCAACATCGATGCTACAAGGAAAAACTAAGAATCATAATAGTTTACCAGATGTGACACTAAGAACACATTTGTAAGGATTTAGTCTAACTTTGTATTTAAGAAGGCAGTTGAAGATGATGGCAAGATTAGAAATATGAGTCTTGTGACATTTAAACTTAGAAATGAGGTCATCCACATAGATTTTTACAATTTTGTGAATAAGATCATGCAATATATGGGTCATTCCTCATTGATAAGTAGTTCTAATATTTTTGAGTCCAAAGGGAATTTTAACATAGAAATAAATGTCCCATTCTATGGTGAAAGTTTTCTCATATTGGTCTTTGAGGGTAATATGATTTTTTTTATAGCCTAAGAAACCATCTATAAGAGACAAAATTTAATAACTAGTTATGGAATCAACAATGACATCTATTGAAGGTAGAGGGAAATGACTAAGATTATAAAAATCAATGTAGATGTGAATGACCATGGTGACCTTTTTTTGAATAGGGACTATTTTAGAAACCCATTCCGAATAGTTCATTGATTTGATAAAATTATCATAAAAAAGTGTGATAATTTCTTTGTGTCATAAATTGGAGACCTCAAGTAGAAAATTTTCATTTCTTTTGACACATAGGTTTGGCATCAGGGTAATTGATGATATTGTGAACCAAAATACTTGGGTTAATATCAGGCATGTCTTCATAGGACCAAGTGAATATATCTTGATATTTATAAAAAATAAAGTAAATTTATCATTTTTAGTAGGTGTGAGTTCGTGATAAATTGTAATAAGTTGAGGGTATGATGGAGTACCATATTCAATGCAAGTAGTTTATTCAAGAAGCATAACATTTCCATATTTTAAATGATATGGTGAATTTGGTAAATAATAATTTGGATTATCTTTATGGTCAATTCTAGTGATGAAGTTATTGAAACAAGGGACTTTATTTTTTAAATTCTTAAGTTTTTGATGTTACCAAGGATGTTGACATTCTCAAGCATGAAGTAGTTCAATAATAACTTCATCACTAGGAAAAAGTGGGAAGAGGGCCATAATAATCAATATCTACTTTTAGATCAAGAATATTATTACCATGTCAATCATATTCAGAATGTATTTCATAGACATATGTAGACTTGGCATCTAATGTAATCTCAAGAGTAGGAGAAGTATATTGATAATATGAGACTAGTTTATCATTAGTTTCTTTGATGAGAGAAAAATTGGATGTAATCATGGGATATATATGTGGTAAAGAAGATATAATAATTTTTAGAGGTTTGAAAGGTAGGAATTTTTATACCACCCAAAGAGTATTAATAAGTGGAGTATTAGAAAGAGATACATGACCTTCAGGAGCTAATTCAAAATCCATGGAAATGGTGTGAACATCCTGGTTAAAAGAATGTATTTGATCTAAAGTTTTTTGATAATGTTTTATATTCAAGTCTCAAGATTGAGTTTGGCACATGATGTAATTATCATCATAGGTTAGATATATGGTACATGCTTGAGATTTAGGGGGGTTTCAAAAGGTGAAATTTTTAGGTCATTAAACTTTCATGGAGACATGATTAGAGGATCTTAGAATAGTTTGGCCACTTCATAGTCATTGCATGTGAAAGCGTATTTTAGGTAAGAAGGTTCTTGAGCATTGTATGGAGGGGGAAATTAGTTATCTCATTAATGAGAAGAATACTACAATCATGAGGTAATAAAGAAGGAATCTACTCTGAGATATAAGGAGGCATATTAGTAATGTTTCAAGTATGTTTTAATTCAATAGTTTCATCATCATTTGAATCATCAAGGGTGACATGTAGGCTGGATTGATGTTGCTAAATTTAGGAAAGGGAACACTTTTGATGGTAGGAATGATAGGAATGTGATATTGAGATTTTGAATTGGAAAGTTGAATACTCTAAGGGTTGGTATTAGCCTCTTACATATACTATTTATTGTTATGTAGTAATTTGATGCATTAGATATCGTAAGAGGAAATGGTCCTCATTCTATGAGTTCAAGGGAGCCTAAGGAGTATGTTATAATATATGGGCAAATCAAGGACCATAAGTTTAATTTGAATAGTCTTAGGTCTAATATTTAAGGGAAGCTAAATACAACCAAGTGGATTTTGATTAGTTTTATCAAATCCATGATAGGTGAGGTGTGTTTTCTTGAGATCATCCTTATTATAGCCAAGTTGTTAGATGAGCCAAAAATATGTCACATTAATACCATATCCTTTGTCAACAAAAACTTTATGAATAAGGGTAGTATTAATGGATATTTTAATGAATAGGGTTGAATCATTAGTGTAAAAAATTATTTCATCATTAATCATGTCATGTCTAATAAATTCAATAGACAATTTGGAAGGAGGACACATGGATTCGATGGTATGCATGTTGGTAGTTTGATGCTCATTGAAGGGTGGTTCTTAATCTATAGATGATGGTTATTAAATTTATTGTAATTATTTCATGAGGAATTTGTGATGATAATGGGAAATATTAACTAACTCCATAAGTGGAATCTTGAAAGGCATGGAGTTAAGTTCTTCGAGAAAGTCCTAATGGGTATTAAAAGAAAAACTAGTGTGAGGTTTAGAAGCTAAGATACATTTTAAAGGAATGGAAGTTGTTATAGGTTCATAAGAAGGAGGTGGTTCATGATATTTTAAATATAAATGAGTGGTTGTAATATTTTTGAGAATTTGTTCCCCCAAAGATGGTTTCTTAGGTTTTGTGATAAGATATTTGTGAGCTGGTTTGCAATGATAATTGACCTTAACTATATTAACATATTTAGAATTATTATAATATTATTCATAGTCAGCATCAATAGCACAAAAATACATGGGGTTTTTTTTAGGATTAGATGTGGAAAAATATTTTGGATTATTAGAAGAAGCTTTGGGAGCTTGGAATTTTTGAGAAGTGGTGTTGTACTCTTAACAATAGAGTTAGATCATGGATTCATGATTGAAGGAATCACCAAGCATTAAGGAGACAACAAATTTATTAAGCCCTTGATAAGTGTCATGAGAATGACCAATATTAGTGTGGAACTAATATAATTGATTAGGTTCATACCACTTAGGAGGATTATTAGGATAAGTAAAGGGTCTAGAGGGCGGTAAGAATTGTTTCATTTACTACATAGTTAGTGGTATGTGATAAGATAGGGGAGTGCCAACTTTGGAAACTACTTGTTTAGTTTTAAGAGTATTATTAGTGATGAAATTAATAGAATTTGGATAACATCCTTTAAATAATTTGGTATTAGGTTCAAATTATTTCATGAGGAAGTCTTGATGTTTGGCTTGGTTAAGAGCTTCATTAAGCATTTGAGGAGCCAAAGTTCAAACCTTATATTGAAGTGAAGTATTTGAAGTAGTTATAAAGAGTTTTAAAAAATTATCATCAGTCATGTTACGGTCAAATTTATGGGCCAAATATTTCCATGATTTGATAAAATCATGAGTTAATTCAGTGAGATATTGCTTAGCATTGATGAAATGGTTAAGGCAATTTTTAGGAAGGTCATTATGTTGAAACTCTTTAACTAAAGGATTGACTAAATCCTCAAGTTTACAAATGGAATGTTGGGTAAGTTAGTTATACCATTATAATACATCACCAATTAATGTTTTAAATATAAGTTTAGTTTTGATGAAATTATTAGTTTGGATCCACTATTTATAAAGATTACTAAATGCTTTAAAAATATATATAGGGTCTTTAGTCTCATCATACTTGATAATTGGAGATATATTACCAATATCAATAGAAAAAATGAAATGAGATAAAGGATCATTTTCGATATTTTTAAGCATTTTTTTATTCATAATAGGTTGAGGAATAACATTTCTTGAGGCATCTCTAAGAGGTACAGGAATAAAATTTGGATTGCCTTGAGGATTGAGAATTAGAGGTTGGTTAACCATATTGATCAAATGACATTGTAATTACATAATTTGAGAGGTGTTATAATTTTTCATTATTTTCATCTATTGTATGAGCAATAAATTGAGTCATATCAATTAGTGGGTTGGTTTTTATAGGAGAACTCCCTTAATTAGTATTAGGGGGAGGGTTGTTGGAAGATGGATTAATATTGGAATTATTAGATAGACTTGTGTTGATTGCTTCCACATTATATTGAAAAGTTTGAAGATGAAAATTTTCTTGATAGGTACAAAAAGGATCATATACACCTATTTTATCTTGAGGTTTGATTTGATCCATGTTACAATCTATAGACAAAAGAGGGGAAGAGGTGCTCCAAGAGTGAGGGTTCTCTTCAGAAGTAAAGAAATGGAGAATTGAATACCCCATATAGTGTATAAATGGATTTAAGTTGTACAAAAAAAAATTAATAGGAAACTTCATTATGTTTTGATAAAATTAATAGAATTCTAAGGAAAAATAAATAGAAAACTAAGTCATCCAAATAGGATAACTAAGATGTTAATAAGAGTACAAAGTCGACTAGGTCAACTAAGACTACTGAACCAAAGTCATAAGAGTATAGAGTCAACCAGGTTGATTGAGTATATACATATATATATATATATATATATATATATATATATATATATATATATCTATATATATATATATATATGTGTGTGTGTGTGTGTATATATATATATATATATATATATGTAATAAGGATATACATTCAACTAGGTCAACTTAGTATTATAGATAGGAAAAAAAAGATAGTCTATAAAAGACTATGTTAAACATAATGACAATGTCCTAAAAATAGGGATAGATTTTGAAATGTAATCAAAGAAAGAAATGGAAAAAAACACACAAAAATTTGGATCAATGAGAATGATCTAATTGGCACACAACACAAAATATTACACCAACACGACCAATCCAAGATTTTACAATATAACATATAATGAGCAAAGAGCACACAATAATCAAAAAGTAAATGTTAACGAAGTGATCATCTTGAGTGTTGTATATTATCATAAAGTGTTATTTTTAAGTGTGATAGGGAAGTTGACTGAAAATAGGGAATTAGAAATCAATCTATGGATGGTTTTAGGACATTTAGACTGAAAGGGATCTATGTTGACAATGGTACTAGATTGATATTGAGGCCTACCCCCTCACTTCACAATCCCATGATGATAAGGGTGTCATGTGTTTTTCCACTATATATGATTAACCATGTGTTTATACTTAGGTAGAAAACCAATTTGGCTTCCCAATTGGTGATGAAATATAATTAGGTAGGCCTTAAGAGGATAAATGTTAAATGCATTTTGAAATTTATGTGATTTGGTAGTGTGTGAAAAAAAGATCAAAATAGTGCAATTAATTAGCAATTAGAAAGGCCACCTAATTAAACTATGTGAACTACTCTAATCATGAAAACAACTAAAAATGAAAGTATGAATTAATTACTAGCATATAGTTGTTAATTCCCAAATTAAAAATGGTATAGAGTTAGTATAGATGATACTATATGCAACCATTATAGAATAGAGTTGACTAAGTCACTACTATTATTTATAAATAAGATTCCTTAAGAACTAAGTCAACTAAGTTAACTTAATCTTTTAAATAGAAGATAGACTATAGAACTAAGTCAAAAAGGTCAACTTAGTTTGATATAAGATTGTAAACTTTCACAAAATATAATTATAATGAAGTGCTGAATTGAAAGAGAGAAAGAAAGGAACCTTGGAGGGTTGGAATATGCTGAGGATTAAAATTTTTCTATTGAGGTGCCTTGAATGCTACTTGCAAGTTATACCAATTAATTTGACTTGGTTGACCTAGTTATATGAAACCCTATTTTTTGAAGCCTATTAAGATGATTAAGTTGACCTGGTCAACTTAGTTTGTTATCTAGATGCTAACTATAAGACTAAGTTGACTTGAAAAAAATAGTTTATTATCCTAGATGTTGACTGGGAGACTAAGTTGACATATTCAACATAGTTTTTTATCTATAATTAAAGGATACTATGTTGGCCTACTCAATCTGGTAACTTACATCTGATGAAGACCTACATAGAAAGAACAAATTCATTTTGATGTGATTATGTCTTAAACTTGTGCACAAAAACTAGAACTATACTGGCCTAGTCGACCTAGTATCATAAATATAGAAAATAATAGAATGATAGAGATGAAAAGAATGAAACAAAAAATACAAAGTTTAGATTCATGTTGAGTTCACTAGAATGTATGTAATGGAAAATATGACAAATCTACAAATTAATCTTGGCTCTGAGAAGATAGATCCTACTTATACTTTTGATTGGGGATACATTAGATAATCAAGGTCATGACCAATATGGATCCAATAGACCTATCCAAGGGATATATTACCATAATAATATCAATAGTGAGGGTTTTAAATCCTCCAATCAAGTAGAACTACATAATAACCCTAACTAGGTCTTATGTTTTCATATTCACTATACTAATAGTAAGTAAAGTAACTCTAATCTAGAGCTTACCAATGCTTGAGGAATAAAGTGGAGTTATTAAATAATAAAAGTAAAAATGCATAAGAAAATCCTAATTAAGCTATGTATAACTAAAACCTTAATGCATGGAGAGAGAAGTATTATTCCAAAGCCGTTACTTATGTTACTTCTATTTACTAAAGAGAGGAATAAAGTTAGAGATACTTACCTAGAAGATGAACCCATCGAGACCTAATATCTCCATTGGCCAAAGGTTCTTCTAAAGAGGTTTTGTGGTTTATAAGGATCACTAAAAAGGACAAAGTATCCAAGACTTCTCCACAAGATAATATTCTTCTCCAAGTAGAAAACATAAGCTAAAACTCCTTAAGTAGAATGGTGGAAGAGCAGATTGTAAAGAAGCGCAAATGAAAATAACTATTGTTGTCTCTCTAAAAATGGTGAAATGGATGTGTTTATATAAGCATATCTAACCCTAAACCCTTCCAAAGTTTTATATGACAAGGTCAACCCAATAACTTAGTATTTTAATTGGCAAAAACTAACTAGGTAATGAATTAGGTTGACCATGGGCCAACCTAGACCTTAACAAATTTTATCAATAAGAATACAAGGTCGATGTGATTGACATAGTCATGTAAACTATCAAAAAGGGGTTAAGGTTAGGGAAAGGGATAATTAAGGTGGTAAAAGACTAGAGAAGTGTGTAAAATGGGAGGCATAGATTAGAGGAATGGTTTTTAGGAGACAAGTGTGTAGGTAGTAAGTGGAAAAAGGGACAAAAAGCATGTGAAGCACAAATGGTTTGTTGATCCCTTTCCTATTATACCACATAAGGTGTGTACTTAGAAATATTGAGACTCATTGAGTTACTATAAGATATAAAGCACCATTACTTAAAATTTTGAAAATATTATCTATATACAGTGTGTTTCTAACCCCCCTATGATAGTGCACAAGTGTTAACTCTCCCTAGTGAAGTTTTGACTAGTCAAGATATGCCTCATCATAAAGGCAATTTCAAGAAGCCATTTGAAGACTCTACTCTATTCTTGGAAAGGTCGATGATTCAAATGGACACTTTTCTACGAAGGCCTTCCAAACCTCTACTCTCCACTTCATTATCCCATAAGGTAACTAATTTTCACGCCTTAACATGTGGAATTGTGTCCCTTAAACTTTCATTCTTCCCTCTCTTCTCACATGTTCAATAAATGCAATCTATTTTAGCTCTTGTAATCAATTCCACATCTGGTATGGAAAATCCCTACTTGTTTGATATTATACTTTTCCCTTTAAAATAATATTTACAATCTAATTTTGACTTCATGACTTTATTTTTTAAGTGTGTGAAGTGATGTATAGGGATAAGTATCTGTCCTTGTCTTCTCTTTATATTTTCATGTTTGGTGCAAGTGGTTCTTACTTTAACAGGTCACATGAAGTGTAGATAGTTTGTTTGACTATTTTCAAGTCTATAAGCAGCCTTATTATTTGCAAATGATCTCTGGTTCATTTAACTTGAGTAGTTCCATGTATATCACCTCTATCAGTGTAGTCTTTTCCTAGTGGTTTACATACACATCTTTTTGGCTTACTTAGGTTAGTTAATTAAGTCATTAGGGGTCATTTACATTTAAGTGGGTTCTAATTGTGAGTTAGGGTTTTACATTTTTAGTGACCTAATCTCACCCTTAGGGGCCACTATTTAGAGATCTTGGTGAAATATATCATTGTACCAGAGCTTTCTTGATAGCCTCATGCATTTGTCTCCTTTGGTAAGATCCTTATACATTCATATTTTTGAAAACTACCTAAAAACTCATGCCAGAAGGCCTTTGATGAGAAATATATTTGCATATATTTTATGGGACTTTTGAGATCTAAAATGGGTTGCTTTTATATTTTTAAGAAAGTCTATGGATTTTCTTAGAAATTAATTTCTTCCTTCTTGTTGAATGTCTGTACAGATGAAGTAATCAAGATTGCAAACCCCAAAAATTTGCCTAAAAAATAAAATAGGTTCTCAGAGAGCCATTACTTATTACATAGAACAAATCAAGTTTTCAAATGAAAATTACTTGATTCCAAACCAAATCAGTTTTTTGGAGTGCTACAACTTACTTGTAGACAAAATCAAGTTTTTAGTATTACTTTACTTCCAATTTATAAATTTAAGTAAAGTAGTCCAAGAAACTCAAATTACATTTCTTGGAAGTAATCAAACTTCTCCAAGGTGATTACTTTGAAGTAATTAGGGTTATCCATGGTAATTATTTAGAAGTAATCAGGCTTTAATAGGGTCATTATTGGTCCCTGGTAGTAGTAAAATAGTCTAGAGAACCCAAAATGCATTAGGTAGACCTATTCATGTTTTATAGGGTCAATTACTTATTAATTTTTTTAGTTATAGCTATTTAAAACCCTAAAGTAGTCACTACTTAAGAACCTAATCAACACTGCAAGAATAATTCAGGGTTTGGAGGTAATCTTACTGAATTTCAAGTAGAAAATAAAGCAATTGGAAGAACCTAATTTACACTAGCAAGACCCACTCGAGTTTTCAAAAGGTGACTACTTGTTACTTTTTTTAAGTTGAAGTAGTTGGAAAACCCAAATTAAAGTAGTGTTGGAAATCCATGTGATGTTTAAGTGGGTATCAAATTTTAGGTGAAAGGTAATGAAGAAATAGATTAAATTTTTTGCCATTTTTGGATTTTTGGGTAAAAAACACAAGCATGGAAACAAAATTTCCATCTTTAGAAAGGGTCTAGGAATATGTCAAAGTAAGAACTTTTAAGTGCCATAAATCTTGATCGATAACTCTTTTTTGAGTGTTATTTTCTTCAAAAGTGCTTATTTTTTATGCTTTACATATTAGACCTTCCATTGGGCCTTCCATAGCTAAAAATATTTTTCATATTTTTTGTACACTCTTGGATGTGTTATTGATTGAATCTGATGTCCCTCTAGTTCCTTTTACTTATGCACCTACTACTCAAAATGCATTTTTTATTGAATCTAATGACTATATGAGTATGCTTATATTTGAAACATTTATGGGGGGTCATTGTTGATAGTTCTAAGGGGGTACTATGTTGTGATATATATTGTTTCTTATTCACATTACTTCTTTACTTACTACAAAAATCTTTATTTCTTCACTATGGATTCACTCTCTCTTAGTTTGCTTACACCATTTAATTATCATGAATGGAAACCTAGAATGGAAATCATCTTTTAATCCAAGGGTTACCATCAAATTATAATGGGAACTGAGATTGAACCTACTAATGTTAGAGTGAAAATCAAATGGTTTAACCATCGTGACAAAGTCCATGGACTATTGTGTCTCTCAATCTCCCCAAATTTACTCTTTCACATTGAATATTTCAAAACACATACTGAAGTGTGGACCACATTGTCCAAGATCTTTGGAATGTAGGATGTGATGAGAGGACATGAGATAGAAAATGAGCTCATCAGATTAATCCCAGATGACTTTGACACTCTTCAATATTTTTTCACCAAGTTCAAATTTTTGATATTATAGCTAAAATCATGTGGAATTAACAAGAAAGATGAATAACTTATTTTGTCAATACTCTTTAAACTGGGTATTGAATATTCTATATTTGTGTCCACTTTCCATGCCACTAAGAGTGCTCTTGACACCTTATGGAAGATGCCCTCTTTATTATCTTTATTATCGACGTGATTCGAGAGTAAGATAAGTTGATATATATGGGCACAATGAAGTCATCTAAATCTCATGCATTACTTGCTGAGAAAGATAAGGATTATAACAATAGAGAGAGAAAGTAGATCAAGAAATTTTTTGAGAAGGGTGAAAATCTTTCCACCACCAAATCAATCAATGTGACCTATTCTTCCAATCATAAGCCTAAGAAAGATTGGATCAAATATGGGTATTGATTAGATAAGCATGATGAGATTAAATTCTTGAAGAAATAAACTGACCACCTTAATAGACTTCTTATTAAAAATAACATAGGTGTTCTAGATTATATCAAACCATCTTCATCAACCCATGAATCCAATAAGGGAAATGAATATGGAAAAGAAAAGGCAAAAGAGAATAAGAAGGGGAAACACAAGGGCAAAGCCTTAGTTTTAGTTGTCCCTCTAACTCATCCTACATGGGTCATTAAATTTGTGCTTCATATCACATGGCCTCTTCATAGATTGCCTCTTCATAGATTGAGTTCAGTTCCTTGGAACTATGTGACATGTCCTCTATACAACTAGGTGACAACACTTATAAAAAGGTTCTCAAGAGAGGGTCTATTAAAGTGAGTGGTGGAATATTGAATAATGTTCTAAGTATGCCCTCACTCTCAACTAATCTCCTATCGATCTACCAGATCACTCAACTTAGTTTGGGCATGCAAGTTAAATTCACTCCTAATTTAGTGTCTATTAAGGACTTGGATAGTGATACTATTTTATCTATGGGAATGGTCGGTCATCAGATTGACTATATAGCTTATCACATGTTGCTACTTACTCTAATTTAGATTATTTAGATTACTCTTCTGACTCAACTATACCTATTGACACTTTTGAGCCTAAGTTTCTTTCTGATATTGATAACTCTTATTCTATAGATGACTAAAACATTGAAGTGGACATACCTCCACCATCTCCTTGTCACCTTCTATATATTCAAGAGTTAGTTCTTAACCCAACTACCTTTGGTCTAATTTTGACATTATAGGGTAATAGTCTACTGATCTAAGACACATCAGACATTAGGTAGTCTATTCTATAGTTATAGAGGATTTTGTAGACCTTCTTCACCTCTAGTTCTATTGCACCATCTTGGCATAGAGCAATTGGGCCACCTACCTCATAGTATGTGGATCATTCCTTACATAGGAATTACACCTTTATTGAAGATCCATTAGGCACTTGGTGGATAAACTCATTATTCTAAGGTAATCCAATCTTCACTATATCTACTTCTAATTCACAATCACTTTTAAGCATTCCTCTAGGGGACACCATATGGCTACAGTAAATCATAGACCTTAGTGGTGATTTTTTATCCCTTTTCTCTTCTTTTCTCTCTTTTGGAGAGGAATTTTATTCCTATGGATTTTCTCCTTTACGTAAATTTATGAGAGTTGCATTGTACTTGGGTACCTCATCAAGCCTCATTACTGGGACCTAATTCTTCTACCCCTAAGTTACACTTTAGGAGGTGTCGGTGTAGGCTTTTTACCACTTATTGGTTTTACCTACACATCTTTTTAGCTTACTTAGGTTATTTAATTAAGTCATTATGGGTCATTTACATTTAAGTGGGTTCTAATTATGAGTTAGGGTTTTACATTTTGGGTGACCTAATCTCACCCTATATATGCTTTATTTTTTTCTAAAGTGGATAATTCAAACACTTTATTAATAGATTTTTCTTATTTTTAGAGCTCTCATTCTGCCTCTACAAGAATTTAACATTCATCATGTGGCTGCTATTTAAAGATCTTGGCAAAATCTATTAACCCCCATGTTTAAAATATTAATGTTAGAGTAATTCAAGATTTTGAGACTCAGTGTTTTAGGTCATGCCTCTTAGTGCAATGGTATGGTAATATAGTGGATATATGTATGGTTTATCACCTCTTTGGAGTAGCTTACTTTCCATGTTACTTTTATCCCGTTCATCCAAGCAAGCAATTAGTGTAGATGATTAGCATTAAAATATCAATATAGGTAATTATCCCTTAAATATAGAGGTATACCTCTACCATAGACAAGCCATAGGCCTATTTCAATGTTGCCCAAATCTTAGATTAGGCATAAATAACCGACTCTAGGGTGTAATATTTGGTGAAAATAGTACATACATATAGTTTGGTTTTTAATTTATTAGTGAAACCCTCACACAAATTATAATAGGTTTGAGTATATAAACAAAATATTATTTGAGGCATATTTAGGTGGTCAAACACTAAGTTTTATCATATAATTCTCAAGGTTTGGATATGTTTGACTGAGTATAAAATCTTTGATCATTTTATATGTAAGTAATTTGATTAGTACTATGAATTAAATGATTTGTGTATTTTTGAAAAAAATTAATTAGTGTATAATTGTTTGGTTGTGTTAGAATTGTAAATCACATGTATTCTATGCATTTTTAGTCAAATTAGTTAAATAGGTAATTATCAGGTATATTAAAAGTCTTAGGAAATTTTTATTGTATCTTGAATGTATACTGAGATTATACAAGATACTCTAAGATCATAGCTAGTGGATGTCTACTTAGAGTATAATTTATACATTATCTTCATTATGACTTTATATAAATTTATGTGATAGTTTAAAAATAGTGTATATATGCATGGTATAAAACATATGATTGTAGACAACATTATAAATCTAAGAATGATTATACCATATATATAGATGTATAGAACTATGATATGATTATAAACATTATTATTACAATAGGGTAAAATAGGTACTTTGTTATATAATAATATTTAGATGAAACATTAAAATAAGGTATTTAATTGTTTAAATACAAATCTTGTTAAGTTATTTTATGATTGGTTTTTGTTCTATGTGTGGAATATAAACAAATAAATAAGTTGTGATTAATATTTATTTTGTGGATTGTTACATCCCAATTTTTTACTACACAAATTTACTTGATTATCTATGGATTTTTATGGTTGGTAATTTGATTTGATTATTATTAAACTAAGTTTTAAGTTGGATGTTATTATGGGATAGTTGTATGTTGCTTTGATTTCATGATTGAATTTTTATGAGTTAGTTGTATTGTATATTCTTACATTATGATCATGTTGATTTGTTATTTCAATAGTATTTTATGATGTATGCCACAATGATATAGACTAACAACCTTCTTGTCCTGAGTTTGACATAGGAGAGAGTCATCCCTCAGAGCTATTAGTGTAGGTTTTTATTTTTCCCCATTTATTAATTAGGGAAATTGTATTTCTTGTGCATACATGGAGTTTTCTTACATTTGTGGGATAGGCTAGCTTATGTGGAGGTGTGTGTCATAGTTGTGTCATAGGTGTCATAAGAATGTCATAAGTAACTCCCTTGATGGGAGTTACTTCTCTATTCTTAGCACCTTGTCACCACCTTTTATGGAGGAGTTAATGCCTATTCTTGGGGTGCCTTGTCCACATTTTGTGGAAGAGTTATGTACTCTCCTATATGTATTCCTCACTTTGGCCATCTCATGCTAATCAGATTTTGGTTTTCTCTATTTTGTCTTGTGCAATTTATCTTCTTGTGTTATTTTCAAATTGCTTTAGAATCTATGTGGTGTGCACTTGCTTCAATTCATGTGATCACATCTCCATTGTACTTGCATTATCCAAATTCTGGCAACAACTCTGATATGGTATCAGAGCTACCCTGGTAATCTTGTGTGTGATTATACTTTTAGCTTATTTTGAAATTAAGATGAGTGGAGTTCTCTTTATTTTCTTATTCTAGATTTGGTCTAAAAAAAAAAAATCTATCTATATCATTTATGGTTAGTTTCCTTGGGATCCTTGCATTTGGGTGTCTTGGCAGAATACCACTAACAAACAAGCTATTTGTAGATAAATCTTCAGGTTGATACACTTAGGCACCATTGTTGAGTAGAGAGCAAGGAGGTAAGCACCAAACTTCTATTGTTATCCTTGACTTCTACACCTAGCTTCTAGTCTGTGCCTTCCAACAGTAGTTCCAACCAAGCCTTCAGTTGTATGGCATCCTTTTCTACTAGCCAAGCTAGCTGTATGGCCCAGGTCTATTTTTTTTATTTTTTTGCAAATTTTTTTTTTCAAAACTATGCCTTTTTTGGATGCCACCTACTGTTTGGTTTGCTGTTTAGAAATTAGCTTCTGTGCTTCTTTTTTGGTGAAGTCTTCTACCATGCCTCAGATAGGGCATACAGTCCAACACAGGTCTGTTACTTCTATTTTGTCTTTTTTGCAAATTTGGGCTGTGTTTTGGTCTTTGGCGCCCCTTCCTACTTGGTGTCCCATGTGGACCTTTAAACACTTAGCCATTCTCTCCATTCTATCATTAACTAATTTTTTTAGTGAAAATTGACTTGTAAAAAACAAAAATCAGTCAATTTTACTGAGTATTAAAGTTTTTAGACAGTTTGGTAATTTTGGGGGTTTGAATTTTAACTTGTATCTTCGACCTACGAAGACGAAGGGTGAGGCCCAGGTTGGTGGGAGGCCAATTCCCCCTCACAAAAACCTCCTTTGGATTCCTCATTTCATGTTAAATCCAAAAAGTGGTTGGAAGGCCACTTTCTCTCCCATAACAAGCATTTTTTTAATGTTCTAGTGTTTTTTTTACAAAAACACTAGTTTATGGGAAAATTGTACCTTTAATATCTTGCAAACGATAGCTCAGATTTGAGTGCCATTTTTAAAAAAAGTGTTTTTAATTCAATTATCCATAGTGTAGTCTTATTATTTGTCAAAAATTCACTAGTTTATAAAGTGCCTAAAATTTGGGTTTCTCGGGATGCATTTTCGGCTGAGTCTGACGTCTTGTTTGCTTTAGTCTTGCACTAATTGCTCTAATACGTATTTTTAGATGAGTCTGATGTCTTTTGAGCATGAACTTTCATATTTTTTTGGGCCTCAATATTTTGGGGGGGGGGTTGTGATAGCTTTCCACAAACTTGCTTATATTTGCTTTCATTCTCCTTTCTGCATAAATTCACAACTTGCAATCAACACAACTTCACCTAAATTATCTAAAAATGGATTATTTTCAACTTAAACCTCTAAAACCATTCAACTATAATGAATTGAAGGTTAAAATATCAATCATTCTTAGAAGTAAAGGGTTGTATAAGATCACCATGGGTACTGAAGTAGAACCCAACACTGATGCTGAAAAGGTCAAGTGGTACAACCATAGTGATGAAGCCTATGGATTACTGAGCTTGTATATGTCTCTAGAAATTCTCTTCCATTTATAATCCTCCCAAACTCCTAATGACATATGGGACACCTTAGAAAAGTTATTTGGGAAGCTTGATGAGATGAGAGGTCATGAGCTCGAAAATGAACTCATAAGTCTAAGTCCTAGCAACTTTAACACCCTATAGGACTTCTTCACTAAGTTTAAGGCCTTTAGATTGTGATTGAAAGAATGCAGGATAGAGAAGAAAGATGATCAACTCATACTTTCTATTCTCACAAAGTTAGGTCCAAGCTATTCAGTCTGTCTCCACTTTCCATGCCACAAAAAGTGCCCTTGACACAACATGAAAAATGCCTTCTTTGGATTCATTCATTGTCAACTTGACTAGGGAGCAAGATAAGTTAATTCAAATGGGCATAATGAAGTTTACTCAACCCCAAGCTTTGATAGCTGGAAATGGTAAGGATAAGACTTCAACAAAGGAGAAGAAGAAAAAGAACAAGGACCAAGAGAAGAAGAAAGAAAACACCAATCCTACCAAAAACAACACTAAGTCTTCATCCTCCAATGCTAAACCTAAGAAGGAGAAGGTTAAGTGTGAATATTGTAAAAAGATAGGGCATGATGAACATAAATACATGAAGAAACAAATAGATCACCAAACTCATCTTCTAGAGAAGAACAACATAGGTGTTCCTGAGTTCATCAAGCAGAATTCATCTACCCAAGATTCTACCAAGGCAAAAGGCAAGGGTAAGGAGAAAGAAAAGGGCAAGGCCCTTGTAGCTACAACAACTTATAAATATTCATGGGTCATCGACTTGGGTTCTTCTCACCACATGGGCTCTTCACTAGTTGAGTTTTCATCTTTAGAGCCTTGTAGCATGACTTCAATTAGTTTGGGTGATGAAACTTTAGTTTTTGTTGCAGGGAGAGGGTCAGCTGAAATGGAAGGAGGAACATTCAATAATTTCTTAAGTGTTCCTTATCTTTCAACCAATCTCCTATGAATGTACCAAATCACTCACATTGGTTGGGGCATGAGAGTTGAGTTTTCACCAGATTCAGTGGCTATCAAGGAGTTGCATAGTGATACTATAGTGGCAGTGGGTAGGGTAGATCACCAAGCTAGGTTATACACCTTCTCACATTTTACATCAAATTCTTCTCTAATAGCATTGATGACTCATTCAAATGGAGTTATTAAAATGTGGCATGAGTGGTTTGGTCACTTTAACTACCACTATCTTGAGTAATTTTGCAAAAATGACATGGTCATTGGCTTGCCTCGTGTCCAATTCTCAAAAGGACTTTGTGAGGAGTGCTCCCTTGAGAAGCATTCTGAAGTAAAATTTTACAAAGGTAAAGCTTGGAGGGCTTCACAACTTTTGGAGTTAGTCCACAGTGATGTATTGGGACCCTTTCCCAAACCATCTTTCATAAGGGCCAAGTACATCCTCACTTTCATTGATGATTTCTCTTGGTACACTTGGATATATTTTCTCAAACAAAAGTCTGAAGTGTTTGAAAATTTTCTAGACTTTAAGGCTCTTGTTGAGAAATAGAGTGAGAAATCCATCAAGGTTATTTGAACTGATAATGGAGGGGAGTATGTCAGCAACAGGTTTGAGTAGTTTTGCACCATAGAGGGGATTGATTTTTAATGCACATTCACTTACTGTCCTTCATAGAATGGGGTTGCAGAATGCAAAAATAGGTTCTTAAAAGAGATGGGTAGCTGTATGATTCACTCCAAATACTTAGCACCATAGTACTGGGCTGAAGCCATGAATTGTACTTGCTACATTCAAAACAAGGTTCCTCACAAAGCTTTGAAAGGGATAACACCCTTTGAAGCTTGGCATAAAAGGAAACCTGATGTTGAGCACCTTAGAGTTTTTGGATCCCCAGCCATGGCCCGCATTTTGAAGAAGAAATGCAAAGTTATGGAATGTCAGTCCAAGCCTTGCATCTTTGTAGGATATTTGGATGGTATTAAGGGATATCACCTTCTAGATCTAGTCACTCATGAGTTGTTCATCGAGAGAAGTGTCCATTTTTAGGAGAGTCCTAGAGACTCAACACTTGGCACTTCTTCTCCCTCATTGGAGCTACTTCTTCATGATGACTCCTCATCAGATTCAGATTATCCACAGTAGGTTCTTGAGCTAGAGACATCTTCTTCTTCTTTGAGTTTAGACAGTAAGGACAGTGATGCAGGGTCATCCACCTCTAGTTAGTCAGAGGATGAGGAGTTAGCACCTAACTCACCCACTTTTGGGCCACTTTGGGCCAAACGGACACTTGAGAGTGCTGGCACTTGGGCAAGAGATCTCGTAGATGACAAACGTACTAGGGGGAATTTTTAGAGAGATCCACATGCCTTCTTTGCTATAGTTTCAAATCCACAGACTTTTTAAGAGGCATCGGGGGTACCTAAGTGGGATAGTGATATGGAGGAATAATATTCTTCCTTAATCAAAAATCACACTTGGGACTTGACTTCATTTCCTAAAGGAAGAAAGATGGTTCAATGTAGGTGGATATATTAGACCAAGTTTGCAATAGATGGATCAGTTGATAAGTACAAGGCACGATTGGTCACTAAGGGTTTCTCACAGGTGGCAGGCATT
The DNA here is from genome assembly GCA_037957365.1 of Torreya grandis. Lineage (NCBI taxonomy): Eukaryota > Viridiplantae > Streptophyta > Pinopsida > Cupressales > Taxaceae > Torreya > Torreya grandis. The sequence goes on along the minus strand of JARHVA010003126.1, from coordinate 364,580 downwards.
GAATACTCAAAGACCTTTACACTCATTACAAAGATGACTTCTATCTGACTCACCTTGGCTATTACCACAACACATGGTTGGCATGTGCATCAGATGGATGTGAAGAGTGTCTTTCTTCATGGAGACCTTAAGGAGGAGATCTACATGGAGTAGCTACCAGGATTTGTTCAAGATTCTTCCTTAGTATGCAAACTTAGGAAATCTATCTATGGCTCAAATAGGCCCCTCAGGCTTGGTATGCCAAAATGGGTTCCTTCCTTCTCATAGTGGGTTTCACTAGGTGACATTCTGATCCCAATGTCTACTTCTTACAACAAGATGATTCGCTCTTGATTTTGGTTCTATATGTTGATGACCTTTTGATCACTAGGATTTCTTCATCAGCTATTGTAGTGTTGAAGGCATCTCTCCAGGATAGATTTGACATGATAGACTTGGGTTTGTTGCACTACTTCCTTGGCATCAAGATCTCACAGTCAGATTTAGGGATTTCTCTTGCATAGCCTAGGTATGCTCTTGACTTATTGGCTTGGTTTCACATGGCTGATTACAAGCCATATCTAACTCCCTTTCTATCAGGAGTCAAGCTTGAGGCTAATTTTTCTTCACCATTGATTGATGTCACTCAGTATTGACAACTTGTTGGTAGTCTCATCTACTTGACTCACACTAGTCTTGACATATCATATATAGTGGGACTTGTCTCTAGATTTATGCAGGAACCTCATGAGCTACATTGGAAAGCAGCTAAGAGGATCTTACATTACATACAGGGTTCACATAGATATGGGATTCATTACAGATTTGTCATAGAGGTTGACTTGGTTAGATATATAGATTCAGACTGGGCTGGTGATTCACAGACTCGCAAGTCCACTTCTGGTTACAATCTCTCTAGGTTCTAGTCCTATCAATTGGTCTAGCAAGAAGTAGAATGCTATTGCTATATCATCCACAGAGGCAGAGTACAGGGGAGCTATTAATGCAACTACTTAGGCTATTTGTCTTTAGGGGATTCTTTCTAAATTTGGCATTCCTATTACGCAACCCACCATCATTTATTGTGACAACTAGAGTACCGTTCAGATTTTTAGGAATCTAGTTCAGCACCAGTGGACCAAGCACATAGAGATTCACATGCATTTCATTTGGGAGCTTATTCATAGTCAGGTCATTGACTTGATATTTTGCCAGTCTTCAGAGCAAGTTGCAGACATCTTCACCAAACCTTTCACTGAGAGCAAGTTCATTCATCTACGAGATCTTCTTGGGGTGTGTTCCACATCTACAGCATCATCTTTAGGGGGGGCCTTCTATCCTCTTCTTTTCTTTTATGTCTCTCTTTTGGGGGGGAGTTTTTTCCTATGGGTTTTCTCTTTTTCTCTATCTTATAGGAGATGACATTTGTACATGGGTACCTCATCAAGCCTAGTTTCTAGGACCCATTTTATATTTCCACACGTCCCACCTAAGCTACACTTATGGGGGGGGTATTAGTGTAGGTTTTTATTTTTCCCTATTTCTTAATTAGGGAAATTGTATTTCTTCTGCATACATGGAGTTTTTCTACATTTGTGGGATAGGCTAGCTTATGTGGAGGTGTGTGTCGTAGATGTGTCATAGGTGTCATAAGAATGTCATAAATAACTCCCTTGATGGGAGTTACTTCTCTATTCTTAGCACCTTGTCACCAACTTTCATGGAGGAGTTACTGCCTATTCTTGGGGTGCCTTGTCCACTTTTTTGTGGAGGAGTTACTTACGTACTCTCCTATATGTATTCCTCACTTTGGCCATCTCATGCTAATCAAAATTTTTTTTCTCCATTTTTTCTTATGTAATTTATCTTCTTGTGTTATTTTCAAATTGCTTTAGCATCTATGTGGTGTGCACTTTCTTCAACTCGTGTGATCACGTCTCCATTGCACTCGCATTATTTGGATTCTGGCAACAACTCCGATAAGAGCATTATGGAGGGAGAGAATCATAAGAGAGGGTGATGTTGATGGAGGTTTTAAAGGGATGATAGAGGAATGGATATAACCCATGCACACACCAAATTAGATAGTACATGTTATATGCATTGTTTGAATTATTAGCATTAGTACATTCTTTATGTTATCAACATTTAGATAATTGTATATGTGTGTATTAGTTTAGTTTAATATTTGTATGTGGAATTAATCTTATGTGATTGAATTATGGTTATTATAAGTATATTTGGATGTATAATGTTATTGTGTGCCTATGTCATTATTTTTAATTTTTTTGAAAATGTGAATTTACATGAATAGTATTTGGTTACTACCATATGTAGACTAACCATCATGTCATAGTAATGTTAAGAACATAAACTAGTTATCTTTATGATATTTCAACAATACCAATTACTATTGAAAGGAATATAATTGAGTTTATAACTATCTTATTATCATCAAGTCATGATGTCTATCACCTATACTAATATAGTAAAAAACTATATTATTATTCTAAGCTAATTTAGAAACTAACCTAGACAATGTTTAGAAATAATATAGACAATAGTGTTAATACTAAATTAATGATTAGCAATTTAATTATTTACCTATACTAAGTTAATAATAAATAAATTAGAAATAAATAAAATATTAATGCAATAATATTATAATGTATCATAATTAGACAATATATATAGTATAAAGTAAAATAAAGAAGGAAAAACACAAAAAGGGGGAAAATATGGCAAGCGCTAGCTTTAAAGGAAAAAATATACATGCAAAGGAAAAAGAAAGGAAAGTGGTGAAGATGTGGAAGGAGAATAAGGGAATAAGAGAAGTGCAGATTAGAGTAGAACGCAAAGGGGGAACAAAGAGAGTAACACAAATAGGTGAAGAATAATGTAAAGAGGAGAAATTCATGATTATACTAGACACTTTTGGCCAAGTAAGTGAAGTTATTAAAATTTTGTATGACCTGTGTGCTTTGACATTTAAAACCAATGATTTATATCTAATTAAAAAATAAATATTATTTGACCTCAATATATATATAATCAATACAATGTTTTGTATTTGATTTCACAAAATCAAGAGAATATATATATATATATATATATATATATATATATATATATATATATATATATATATATATATATATATATGTAAGCATTCATCAAATAAATTATATAAAAACATATAACGAACTATAGGAATGGTTTTAATAAAAAAATTATAAGGAAAGAGATGTGTATTTTAATATATACATAGCCTAAGTAAATTGGGAAACAAATAAATTGACATATATATATATATATATACCCTATGTGTTAACAATTTTGAAGTCCATTTAGCATTACAAATATAGGATTGCATATATATGAATCCTTAACATACATACATACATATATATATATATATATATATATATATATATATATATATATATAAACATATAGTGAACTTTAGGAATGGATTCAATATAAAATTTATAAGGAAGGCGATGTGTATTTTAATAAATACATAGCCTAAGTAAATTGGGAAATAAATAAATTGACATATATATACCCTATGTGTTAACAATTTTGAAAGTCCATTTAGCATTACAAACATAGGACTGCGTATATCTAAATCCTTAGCATATATATATATATATATATATATATATATATATATTTATATATATGTATGTATTATATATATAATTATATATATATATATATATATGTATGTATATATATATGTATATGTATATATATATGTATATATATATATATACGTATATATATATATATGTATATATATATGTATATATATATATCTATATATATATATATATATATATATATATATATATATATATGTATGTATATATATATGTGTGTGTGTAACACACACACACACACACACACACACACACACACATACACGTGTGTGTGTGTGTGTGTGTGTGTAAAATCTAAATGCAATGACATAGATATTTGTATGAATAAATGTTTAGTGTTATTCAAACCATGGAAATATATGACTGTAAGTAATATAACGAATTGGGTAATATATTATTCAAATAATAAATTTGCATCTATTACAAGTGTTGGTCTATTTGGAAGTGTAGCTAGTGGAAGTTATTGGCTCTAGAAAGATAATCTAAAACCATGACTTAGATGAATGAAGGGACTACTGGAAGTGTGTTTTGAATTATATATACTACACACTTTTAGAATTGAAGTCAATTATATACATTTGTATAAAGTCTAAGTTTTATTTGTTTTAAAACCATAGAGTTTATAATAAATACAAGGATGACATGTATGTTTTAATAATTATTTCATTAGTTATAAAGTTTTATATGGTAAAGGATTTGTATGCAAAGAAAGGTGATGGTTTTAACTACATATACATACAACAAAACATAGTATCAAAATCAAAGAAATAGAAAAAAATATCTAAGGTAGTATTGTATGTACTAATCATAACATATATATATAATATATATATATATATATATAGCTAGTGTATTATCTATAAATATCCTTAAGAGTGATTTATATATTGTGTTGTATACACACAATCAAAAATATCAGGATGAATTTGATTAATTACCATAAATGGGGATCTTTATGTTTAAACTACTATAATAAACTGAGTGTCATATGTTACAACTAGATGGTGATTTGATTTAAATATAAATAGTATATTAACTATAATAATCTGTTCATTAATATTCCAAGAATATTAAAATATTATAATAAATTGTAAATGTATTTTATTAATAAGAAGGTTATAATGATGGTTGGAATCATATGAAGTTTTTAATTAGAATTATAGATAACTGGTGACATGTATATATAGTATCTATATATAATTGAGAACTTATATGTGATACATAATATGAATATATTTAATATGAAATAATACATATATATAAGGAATATATCTATCTAAAGAATTAGGTATTCTTATAAGAGAATAACATATATTGGTATATTGGGTCATGTTCCTATATATACAGTTCTATTTATTATTAAAAACTAAATTATAGTTTCTTAAGGAATAGGACACTATTTATATAAGCATATAACCTCATAAAAATATGACATGTTGTTTAAATGAAATATTATGTTTTTATGAGAATTATGACTTTATTTATTATGATTGGTTATTGAAAGTGAGTAGTGTGTACATGAAAATGATGGACTATGATATTATTGCAATACATAGAATGTACTATGTATTAAATATACTTATGAAAATTAGAATATGCAATCTAAATATATAATATACCCAATTGGTATAAATTTTACTTGTATGGTTATTATTATGTCATAAATCATATGGTCAAGATTCATTCAGATGTTTGATGGATTAAATGTATGCATTTTGATTATTCATGTGTTTAGCATGTTTTATGCCTTCTAGTAGGAATTACTATGCATGAATATTTTGGTTATATTTATATTAACACCAAATCTCATATTGATGGTACTAAGTAGGTAGTGAGATGGACTTCACTAGCGTACTAACATCATAAATGTTAGATGAAGGTAATTTGATCAAGTGGTGTGTATGAATTTGACTGATCTTAGAGATTAATAACTATTGGAAACTTTAGCCAAAGTAATATTAGTTAGACATTTTTATTTCATATGTATGATTTACCTATTTATGTGATATCATGATAGAAGAAATTTATTTATGGAACATTTCATGTTCTTATAAATCATATAGAACATGGGTACTATTTTGTCTCTCCTAATTCTTACACCATCACTATCTAATCATTTGTGAAGGAAAGACCATTCCCTAGTTGGGGATTGTGTGGGGGATTGATGGTCTATGGTTAGTGTGGAAAATTTATCTAATGATGCTCTTCATCTCCACAACATTACTTATTTGGAGACTACACTTGAGATTGCCATAGATACTAGAGTTTAGGAACTGTTGCTCCATGGAGTCTTATATCTTGTATATTTTATTGCATTTATTACTATAAAAGCATTATCATTGATGAAATGTAATTATTTACTCTTTGTATATTGAAAACAATGGTGATATATTTATACCAACCATATGGACATCTATGATTACTTTCTATACTTAATTATGTTTTTGATTCATCTAATGATAGTGATCAATGACATGTAAAATTCACATGTTTATTTTGTAAGTTAACATGCTTGGTATGTTAGACTTGGATCACTAATTAGATTATCATGATGAAATAAAATAAAGGAATACATAGACTTGGATCACTAATTAGATTATCATGATGAAATCCAATAAAGGAATACATAGATTATTATTATTTTTTAAATCATGTTATTCTCAGTAGATCCCAATGGGGATGTTACATGGATGAAATAAAATTTCAAGTTATTTTTTGATATTGAATAACTTGTAGTCTAGATATAATTCTTACTCATATGGTATGTTTATATTAAGGACTATTTATGATTATATTTATTAATTTATAATAAACTAGATGATATTAGATTCATTGCATTACATAATGTATGTATTTGATATTTTCATACTTAGCATATTTATATTTGATAATAGGTAATATTTTGATTAAATATATTGGTTTTTATATTATTATATATTTTAACCAAATCTCACATTTATGATACTAAATATGTAGTGGATGAATTCCACTAGCTTAATTATAGCTATCAATGCAAGATTAAGTGTAATTTGATTGAGTGGTGTGTATGAAATTGGTTGATCCTATGGATCATGAATATTTAAAAACTTTGAACCAAAATTAATGTTTACAATTAAACATTATCATTTCATGTGTTGATATAGTTTTTATGTTTATGTGATATCATGTTAGAATAAAGTTCTTTATGTTACACATCATGTATTAGATATTTTACAACACACAGATACCAATTTGTCACTCTGAGTGCTTACACTATCATTATCTATCCATATATGAATGGAGGTTCATTTACTTGTTAGGAGATAGTGTGGGGGATCTATGGTCCATGGTTGGTGTGAAAAATCACTCAGATGATGCTTTCCTCCTTGCAAAAGTACTACACTTGAGATTACATACTGATACTTAGTCATGGAGAATCATGCTCCATGGAGATTTGTATCATGTATTACTATTTGAGATATTATTTATTACTAAAAATATAATATTTATTCATTTTAATTCTATAATAATGGTTGTAATTTTATATCTTAAATGGTTGAAATTATATTATTACTTTAATGAAATAAATGTACTCATTATTGTTTATTCAACATTGTTCATAATTTGTTATATTTTTTCATGGTGATCATTATCTAAGTGGATTAGTTACTTTTGTGGTTAACCAAAATAATTTAGTTATTTAAATATCACTTAATTAGATTTATCATGGTGAAATCTATTATATGAATATGTGTAATTAATTTTTTTTAAATTTACTCTATTCCAATAAAACCTAGTGGGTTTGTTACATTATGGTATCAGAGATGAAGATCAAACTCTAGGACATAATGTGTTCACTAGCACAAACTTATTTCTTATTAAATAAAAATAACAATGGTACAAACTAGACCATGAGATGAGGGTACTTTGAATACAATCACCCTATTGATCTAAATCAGTTCACCATTGAGCAAGATAAAAAACTGGATAAAATCCTTGAAACCATGCAAGAGACTATGAATCGAATCATGGCTATATAATAAGAAGTGTATGACCATGAAGATGAAAATTCTGAAGAGGAAAAAAACATTTTTCTGAGAAATAACATCCTCAATATTAGATGCATGAGGAAGTTCCATAGGATGTTAGAGCTCAAGTAGATGAAGAGTTGGCTTGTGAAATGAAAAAGGTAAATCCACCCAAGTTTGATGGAACTATATTAGGATATGGAGTTTAAGCATGATTGACATAAATGGATAAATATTTTGAGATTCATAATTACTTTGAAGTCATGAAATTATTTTGGGGAGCTTATCAACTTGATGGTAAAACATTAACTTGGTAGGTAAACAAGAATATAGAGATAAACCTAGACTCAACCACCACCACCTGTGAATATTTTGTGACACTTTTTAGGTCATGATTTCTTCCATAATTTTAATTCAATTATAAGGTTACATGTTTTTATAATCTTCATCAATGAGACTTATCATTGAATGAATATTGGGAGTAATTTGCCAAAATATTGAATTATGTACCTTAGTATCAATAAGATGAAATGTTCATGATCAGGAAATTCATCATGGGATTAAAACCCCAAATTAGTTGTGAATTATATATGCATGGCCCATTTATCATAGATCAGGTTTTTGGAAGGCAATCAAGCAGGAACATAAACTTAAACATCTTGCCTAAGTTAGAGATAATTTCAAGAATAAGTTTGGAAGTTATAAACAAACTTTTAAAAAGAATAACTAGAAGTAGAGTAGAGATTCCAAGATTTAGTTGAAGAATCAAAACACCAAGTCTAATAGTGGTTCAGGGAATAAGAAATCTAGTAATGGTTTTGAGCATGTTTTCAAGAGAAACCAATACTGCGACAAGAAAGGACTAGTTAGAGGATGATTCATTTATAGAGGTGACCATTATTTTCAAGAATGTCCTTAAGACAAGTTGAATAATAAGTAATTTTCTCTTTAGTAGTGTACATTTTAGTAGTAGATTCATGCATCTATTAACAATCATCAGGTTGAGTATCAAACTTCACCCATAGAACTATCAATTATTTTTTCAATCATCTAGTTTATAATTTAATTAACATGGGAACTATAGAGTGTTTCATTACTCTTATAATATTTAGTTAATTATCTAGAAAATTTAAAGTTATGGCAAATTCATGACTAGTATGATAAGGGAATGAGCCTAAGGTTAAAGTTGACAAGTGTTTAGTCAAAGTAGAGATTAGGTTTGCTGAATTCACTATAATAGTCAATATTTACGTTGAACCATTGGGTTCATATGATGTGATCCCAGGATTCAATTGGCTTGTAAATAATAAATAGAATTTTAATAGCTATCTAATAAAGGTTGAGTGTTAAGATGGTTTTGGAAGTCAAAAACACCTTCAAGGTGAGAAAAAGGAGTTAAAGCTAAGGAAGATTTCTATAATTCAACTCAAGAAATGTCAAAAGAAAGGATGTCAAGAATTTATCATTAAGATAAATGAGATGGAGTGATTTAAGGAACCATCTATCGATGATTATCCTTTTCTAAGTAAATTTCAAGATATATTTCCAAAATAATTACCAAGATTACCACCTAAGAATGAGTTTGATTTATTAATTGATATCATACTTGGATAATAACTTTAGTTTAAGGCATCATATAGAATAAAAACCACCAAAATGGTTGATTTAAAGGCCCAACTTTAGTATTTCTTTTCTAAATGGATGATTCAACCAAGTGTGTCACCATGGGGTGCACATGTCTTCATAAAAAATAGGGATGGTACTCTTCCCCTGTTTATCGATCACATGAAGTTGAACAAAGCAATGATGAAGAATAGATATCCATTTACATGCATTGATGACCTTAATGATAAAATGTGAGGGAAAATAATCTTTTATAAGATTTATTTTAGAGTAGGGTATCATCAATTGATATTCCATGATGAGGATTTTCTAAAAATAGTGTTTAGAACTCGATATGGGCACTACAAGTTCATAATGTTATAATTTGGGTTGACAAATGCTCTAGTAACATTTATGAATCTTATGAACATCATGTTCAAATATTATCTAGATAGTTTTGTTTTAGTCTTTCTAGATGAAATCCTCATTTATTCCAAAGATGAGGAATGGCATCTACAACATCTAGAACTAGTTTTACAACATTTATGAAAGCACAGGTTATATGTAAATATGTCTAAGTACACACTTTTACAAAATAAAGTTTAGTATTAGGGACATATTATATTTTTGGATGGTATCTTAGTAGATCTAATGAAGATACAAGCCATATTGGAGGCATTATTTGTTGGGGAAACCATTTGAGCATAGAATAGATAACTTGAGACTCAATTAAATCTTCACCCAACTTAACCAAAATTCTCATTAAGGATGATGGTTAGAGTTCTTATATAATTATGATATAGATATTAAATATATCAAAGGCAAGGAGAATATAGTAGTTGATTCTCTAAGCCATAGAAGGTACATAGTATTCATGGCTTATATCAAGAGTATTTTTTGAGATTAGGTAATCAAATTATTGCCAAGAGATGAATTATATGATCAGGTTAAGAAAGCATTGTCTATGACTTCTTAGAATCCTAGGTATAAAGGATTCATGATAGAGAGTGATGGTATTTTATAATATAATGGTAGGATCTATGTTCTTGATAGAGATAATTTGAGGAGCATGATGCTAAAAAAACTACACAATGATCCATATTTAGGACATCCAAGACTAACCAAGCTCATGGTTGAGATAATACCAATATATTTTTGGAAAGGAATCAAGAAATATGTAGCATATTTTATGTCTCATTATCTATAATGTAAGCATGTAAACTACGAACATGTGCATATAGATGGATTGTTATATATACATGATATACCAATATGTAAGTAGAAATTTAATAGCATGAACTTTGTCCAAGGGTTGTTGTTATCAAGAAACTGGCATGATATGATCTTGGTTGTAGTTGACAAACTAACCAAGGTAGCCCACTTCATACTAGGAAACTTGATAGATGATACACCTATGATTGCAAAGATATTCATGAAAGATTTGTATTTATTTTATGGTTTTATAGATAAGATCATTTTAGATTAAGATTCGAGGATGACTACTAGATTTTGGTTAACTCTATATTCATCTTTGGTTACATAGTTAAATTTTATCATGACTTATCACCCAAAAATTGATGGAAAAATAGAGTGAGTTAACCAAATTTTAGAAGATCTCCTTCGTATGTATTTCATGGATCATCAAAAAAAGTGGTATGAGTATCTTACATTGGTTGAGTTTGCTTAAAAAAAATAATACCAATCAATATTGAGGATGGATTCCTTCATATGACTTGAGAGTCTTTTGGAAATGGAAGAGAAAATCAAGACAATTAGGTAGAGGTTAGTTGAGGCTAGTGATAGATAAAACATTTATGATGATCTGAAGAGAATATAAAAGAAATTTTCTATAGGTGATAAAGTGTTTATTTGGGTTAATCCTTATAAAATCTTGATTAAATTTGAGAAGTCAATAAAAATTTCACTAAGATATGTGGGACCCTTCATAGTTTTGGAAATGGTCAATCCTATAGTGTATAGGTTTGTATTACCACCAACTCTAGATCTTTTGCATAGTGTCTTCCATGTGTCTTATCTTTAAAATTATGTTACTAATCCTTCTCATGTGTTGGATTAGAATTATTTTTAGGTTTTAGATCCTGAGGTGGTCATGTTAGAACCAATCAAAATAATTGACATTTGCAAACTTAGTTTACATAAGAGGGAAGTGTCATAGTACAAGGTCTAGTGTGACTAAAATTATGAAGATAGTGCCACTTAGGAGGATTGTGATGCGTTTTATAGGTTGTTTCCACATTTTTTTGCTTGATTTAATACTACATATTATATTATTTTTTGCTAAATAATATTTTAAATTTAGAACTTATGTTTGAATAAATATCATCAAGATGATGACCAGCCTTAAGGGGAAGGATGTCACATCCTAATTTATATTTAATATGAATAACCTATTTGATCCATGGATTATTATGTTTTTTTATTTTATTAAATAATATTTAAGTAATCTTTATGTCATATGCTAATTAGGGGATATTTATATTTTTCTTATTTTACATGATTGATTTACTATGAGATAGTTACACTTTTATATTCTATACATTTTTAGAGGTACAATCATTAAAAGGTAAATCAGTGATCCCACATAATACAACTTAAATTCCAATCATTTCAAACTCTTAATAAATTACCATAATCATTTCATGAATCATACATATCATTCATAGCAATGAAAAAGAGAGATAATGCAAGATCAAGAACATAACACATGACATATGCGGGAAACTCTCTTGGGGGAGAAAACCCATTGGAACCTACAATTGGACTACTTTCCTATAATAAAAAGAATAAATCTAGACAAGTTAAAATTAATCAAGGAACTAAAATCCCTTATTTAGTGAGACTATAATCCCATAAGGTGATACAACACCTGTCTAGCTGAGCAACCACAATAACTAGACTTTTAACAAGTTTCACCTTGCAAGGAGGCTACAGCCTCCTACATGTTGAGTAGCCACAAAAAAAACCTATGAATAGAACATATCTTTAACATTTATTTCCTACAAATCTGATGGAGATAAAAAGTATATCAGCTCTCTTCAACTCTACATACTTAATGCATCCAAATCCACCTTTTGGATCTCTCTTCACTACTCAGTAAAAACTCTATCACCATATCAATAAAATTACCAAATGTTCATAAACATATTACTAAATTTTTCCTACTCATCAACTCATCTACTAGGCACTCTCCCTCTCCTTCTCTCCACAACTCTCACATGCACACTCCTATTTTTCACATTTAGAATCCATCTCCTTTGGTTTCACTATATATAGAGCCTTCATGAATATCAAAATATTGGTTTACCATTAGACATGAATTAAACATTAAGTCTTATAACATATAAATCCATAGCTTCTATGGGTTACACTTAAGTGGCTACACTTTTTAATTAGACACTTGTAGCCCTTATAGGTCTCATGGAGACCTATTCACCCATTTAAAACTTCATCAAGAAAAAAAAGAACACATGACCACTTAAAAATGCATAAGTACAATCCACATGACCCATTTGACATTCTCAAATGATTATAAGGATCATTTAACTCTTCTGTGTAAGCTAAATCAACTCAAACAATAGCCTTATTCATAAGGCCACCATGAATGAACACACAATTAACTTCTTAATCATTGATCATACTGAATATCAATTAGTCAAGATTTTAAATACCATGTAGATTATCTAAAAGGAGACTAAAACACATTAAAATATCTAATTCATCATGAGACATCTAAACAATAATAAAACAAGACTGAATAACCTTCTCGGGTCACTTGTAGAACATAGTCAATCACATAGTCAAATTTGGATCTCAATATCTTTGTCTATACATACATTCAAACCTCCTAATAACATTTTATAGATGAACCATGGAGTATTATTCAAATTTTATTTTAAATTAATCTTCAAATTTATCCTAATTCAAAAGTTATAACATAAACACTAATCACTGGTTTTTCCTTCATTAATTTTCAATTACTAACAGTCACAGTTAAACCTTGAAAACTATGATTTCATCTCGTGTCCTCATTGCTTAGATTAATAACACAACATAAATATTATTGTAGGGAGTTCAAAATTTACCTTTTTAAACCTATATCACCTTAACCTCTTGACTTTAATATGCATCATTAATCTTGATTAGTATGAACAACCACTCATTGATGATCTTCTAAAAAAGCTTCGTCTTTACCTCTGCTCAACATTAAACATCAAACACTTATTCTCATATCACTACTTATTGATACCTTGGAACAAACATGCTCCATTTATAATTTTCTAAGGATATTGGTCTTTACCTAGTTAAGCATCAAGCATTTTGACCCATTTGACTTACTATGCACCATAGATCTAGATGTACAAATTCTCACGAACCATTAGTTCCCCATCTGGTCTTGATATTTAACATCATGAAAAAATGACTAAGTATGGGGACCATTGATATATTCTTGGAAATTCAAATTTTCATAGATATATCTTTTACCTCACTCACTCTCATGTTATCAAATTTGAACCATATAAACTAGGCAAAATACCTAACAAACCCATATGACCATTTCCTAATGAAACGTTCACACATGAGAGATAAACCATCACCAAACTACTTACTCAGATATTTATTATATTTAAAAAATAATTTATTTCAGCTCATATTCATTTCATGTCATTGATCTTTGATGAGATGAAATGCAGACCATTATATCTTTACAAATTTGGTTGTGTTGAAACATTGTGCACTTTTATTTAAGGGACCAACTTAACACCCACATATATTTTGATGTGCTAAATTTCATGATCTAAAATTTGGACCATATGATCTCCTCACATAGGATAATCCAACCATATATCAATTTACTCTTATAAACCTCATATGTGTGACATATAATGACATAAAAATGCTTCCCTAGATTTATCTATCATCGAGCCAATTATGCTTAGATGAACATAAAGAAGAACCAGATGAATTACATTCATGCACACAAGTAATCCAATCATACTTGACCTCTGAGAATACCTATTACACATCTTCAAATCACCACACTCATCCTTGAACATATATAACCATTCTAAACCTAAAGATTAACCAAGCCTCCTTAAAGCATACTAGGACAAACATATTGCACACTTTGTAATTATCAATTTGAATATCAAGGAAAATCATCCACTCACCTAAATACATAATTGAAATCACCATGACATCATTGAAAAATCTCCAATAATATCCCCCTTTTTCGTTTATGTCAACAACCATCATATAGTAATATATAACTCACCTTCCTTCTCTGTCTTCAAGCATTCCACAATAGGAACTTTCTCCACAATGAAAAATTGGGAACCAACTATTATTGATGACTTAAAAATACTCAAAATAATATATTAACACCTTATAAATATGATACAAACTTCCCTTACATTGAGCCTACCTCTTCTTGCCTTGACACCTTCTTGCTACATGCCAGTAATCTTCTTCAACCAAACACTATAACCAATGAATAAATAAAACAAAAAACACTAAACCATGATGAAAATAACCAATAAAAATCTAATAGGGACTCCCCATAAGATATCTGATCCATTTAAACTATTGAGCATTTTTAGATCTCCACACACCATGAAGGATCACCACATAGGTTTACTAGCCTTCTCTCTTAAGCTACCTCAAGGATCATCAATAAAACTTCATTCCACTCACAAAATAGGAACCATGTCCTTAAACCAACATGATAACTCACCTTAAAAAATACATACCTTTCTCTTTTGGATAAAATAAGTAAAAAATCACTCTTATTCACATAAGGCTTATCTCGTCTCCTTGTAGCCCTACTAAAACATGTAGATCCCACAACTTTTTGTATACATAACTTTAAGACCTTAAAATTCATATCTATATCACTCTCATATTCCCCATAAATCAAACCAAATTACATCACCTATCTCATCGTCTACAACATACTTCCTTCACAAACCTACTAGCTAATTAAGCATCCATTTTGACAAAAACTTAAATAACTTGAAATACACAAACCTTAAGATCTATATGAAGCTTGATTTTATAACCCATTTGGCCCATTAAACCTATTAAAAATCCTCAGATCTCAAATCATAAGTCAAATCACTTTTATATAAGATCTCAAAACCCTAGAATCTTAAAACAAACAAAGTCAACAAACCTCCTTTTGGTCAACATCCTCCTCTAAAACTTTTTACACACTTAGAGAAAACCATCACACATTTTTGGACCAAAATTTTATCCTTAATACCTTTGGTAACTTTGAATTCCTATAACCCATTTTAGGCCTACTTACCTTTAAGATAAAACTTTTTGAGCATCAAACTCTTCTTGACACTGTATCAATCTCATTAGGGCACTTGGAAATACCCATTCTAATCCTAAAAACACTACATACATATCAAAACTTACTACTCCACTAAAATGAGTCTCTTAAGAATCATAGATAGAGACACCCTACTTCGTAATGTCCTAGAACAATCTGAAACTAGGAGTTGCCCATAACTCCTCATATTCCTTCTCCTCTTTAATCATCTGATACTTGTGGTTCTTATTATTCTTAGGATTAAGAGAATAAACATGATCAACCATTACAACATTCTATTTTTACTCTAATATTGAATTTATAATACATGAAGAAAACAAAGGTTCATGACATACCTTTTCATCTTAAGAATCTTCCTTGCAGTTTGTAACCTCATCATTATGCACTGACAACTAATGTTCTTTGCATGAAACTTACTAAAAAATAACAAGATGTTCACTTAGATCCATACTCACCTCAAAACTAGCCTCAACCAATACCTTGGTCCTCTCCTTAAGCTCAGTCTCTTTATCCATAGCATGAGTAGATAATGAGATCCCTTGACACTCTTTAACTTTTGTAGCATTCTCCACCATAACAAACAAATTACTTAGACCAATAGACCATCATGACTCATAATTAACACCTTTGGTTTCCATGAGTTAACTTTACTTCTTCCTTTCACTCTAGGATCTTTATTAAACTCATTTTAACTTGATGGCCTTTGCTTAAAGAATATAACAATGTGACCAATCATCTCACAGTTGTAGCAAACCATTTTTTGAAGTGGACTCAACATTCCCTACCTAATATGGACTAAATATTACAATGTGTCTTATATCATAACAACTAAAACAAAATCTTTATTTTGAAGAAGTCTCACATTGACTTACCTTATTTGGGCACTGCTTAGCAAAGTTTACCTCATCAAGATAATTGAAGCACTTAACTTTGTTCACACTTTTTGACTAATGACCCCCATCATAGTTCCATGCAAACTCATTTCTAATAGGTCTCTTTCATTCTTTATATTTATTCCCAAATTTATTACATGTGTAATAATAACCATTAGAACTTGCATACCTCACAAAATTTGTTTGTCTTATCTGATTTGTCTTAGTCTGAAAACACCTTCATTCCTTGTCTAATGATTTGTATTCAAAGTCAGATAGTTCTTGTTCACATTATTCTTCATCTTGTCTTGAGTTGCATTCTTTAGTTCTTCTTTGTACCCAATTTTTTTTTATCACTTGCATACTTTTGATCATTTAGAATATTATCTAGATCACTTGAAATATTTTTAAATATCAAAAATGAATTCACCTTACTAGATGTCTTCTCTAACTCATATTTCAATGACTCATTTTCAATTGCATACCTTGAACATTCATCTTCTTTATCTTTCAAGATTGTAGACATGATTTCTAATCAACAACTAAGATGATTGACCATATCTTCATTATCCTTGGTGTATTCATTCTTTATTTCTTCATACACACTAAAATGTTCCTCATAGTCCTTGATTTGTGACTTCATTTTTTTGTTAATCTTCTTCTCAATCTTTAGTTTTAAAGGGAATTCATCAATTTAGTCTCATAGTCCACCTCATCTCTATCAACATATAAATCACTTCAAGTATACTCCTTTTAATATGAACAACTTCCTTCCTCAGCCATGAAAAGGCTTCATCTTCATAATCATACTCTGAGTCATTGTCTTCATTCTCATCTGATGAGATGCAATATTTATTGTTGTAGAGACTCTTCTTATTATTGAAGGACTTCTTGTTTTTATACTTTATGAATCCTTTCTTCCTATATGTCTTTTTTTATTCATCTTGATCATCACCATATTCTTCATCATCATGCTTATGAGGTCACTTTCTATCAAAATGTCCTATCTCTCTACAATTGAAGCATTTGAAGGGTAGTTTACCCTTATACTTGCTTGAACCTCTTTTCAATTTCCTTGTAAATAAAGCAATCAATTCATCCTCATCAATATCAAAAATGTCATCCTCTTTAGGTTTCTTACCTTGTAAATTCTTCTTAGGCTTCATATCTATCTTGAATGTTGCTTCCTTATTCAATGGTATATCATCATTTATTCTCATCTCATAGGTAGTAAGGATTCCATTCAATTCATCCATCTTTAATTTAGTAAGATTGAAACTTTCTTCTATAATAAACACTTTTAAATAAAAATTGATAGAAAGAGACCTTATTACCTTTTAAAATATAGTATCCTCTTCAAGGTTGTCTTCAAGACCTCTGATTATGTTCATAATCTCATCAACTCCTCTATATAAAATATGCTACATAATCTTCTTCCTTCACCTTGAGACTTTCAAATTATCTTTGGTGAGTCTACAACTTTTCCAACTTAACTTTTGAGTCTCCTTCATAAATATTCTTCAATATATCCCACATTTCCTTGGTAGATGTACAATGGTTTACCTTGGTTTATTTAGTCTCTAAAATCCCACAAGTGATAGAATTCATTGCCTTAGAATTATTTTCAAACAATTGTTTATCTGCAACACTGGATGGAGGAATAGTAAGTGAAAAATAACCATCCACAATAGATTGTGAAATGTCAAACCCTAGGGACATGATTTAGGTCCTCAACCTTACAATCCAAAAAATCATAATTGGATCCATTTAACATCTATGCTTTCTTAGTATAGAAACCCCCATTGATGACTACCCATATTGTACCTTTGATCAGCTTCAAGCTGACAAGCCTTTACCAAATGACCGACTCTGATACCAATTTTTAGAGGTATAATCACTTATAGGAGGGATAAATCAATGAGCCTAGATAATCCAACTTTAATTCCAATCCTTTCAAACTCTTAATCAATTATCACAAGTATCTCATGAAGCATACATGTCATTCATAGTAATGAATAAGAGAGACAATGTAAGATCAAGAACATGGCACATGACATATGTTGGAAAACCTCTTGGAAGAGAAAACATAATAGAACTTGTAATTTGATTACTATCCTATAATAAAAAGAACAAATTAGACTAGCTACAACTGATCAAGGAACTACAATCCCTTAATTAGTGAGACTATAATCCCACAAGGTGTTACAACACCTATCTAGCTAAACAACCACACCAACTAGACTTTTAGCAAGTTTTACCTTAGAAGGAGGATACAAACCTATATGTTGAGTAGCCAAAACAAAACATATGAATAGAAAATCTCTTGAACACTAATTTCCTACCAATTTAATGGAGATACAAAATATATTAGCTCTCTTCAACTCTACACACTCAATGCATCCAAAGCCACCTTTTAGATGAATTTTCACTCCTCAGTAACAATTATATCATCACATAAATAACATGACAAAATGCTCATACACATTTTTCTCAATATTATATACTCATCAACTCATCTACTGGGCATTCTCCCTCTCTTTTGCTCCATAATTCTCACATGCACACTCTTCTTTTTGACATCTAGAAACCATCAACTTTGGTTTCACTATATATAGAGCCTTCATGAATATCAACATCTTGGTCGACCATTAGACATGCATTAACCCTTAAGGATTCCAAAATACAAAGCCACATCTCAATACCATCCTCAAAATATTGACCATAGCATCCATGGATCACCCTTAAGTAGCTACACCTTTCAATTAGGCCTTTGTAGCCCTTATAGGTCTCATGGAGACCTATTCACCCATTTAGAACTTCATCAAGAAAAAACAAGAACATTGGACCACTTTCAAATGAATAGATCTACTCCACATGACCCTTTTGACATTATAAAATGCTTATAATCATCATTGCACTCTTTTTTGCAAGCTCAATCAAATCAAATAATAGCCTTCTTAATGAGGACAACATGAATGAATATATAATCAAATTCTTAAGATATTTTAATACTAAATATCAATTGGTAAAGCTTCAAAATACAACATAGATTATCCAAATGGATTCTAAAACACTTTCCTATATCTAATTCATCATGAGACATCCAAACAACAACAAAACAAGTTTGAACAACCTTCTTGGGTCACTTTCAAAACATAGTCAATCAAATAGTAAAATTTGGAGCTTAATATATCTATATGTACATACATCTAGACTTCCTAATAACATTAATTAGATGCACCATGGAGTCCTCTTCAAATTTTATTTTTACTTCATCCTAAAATTCATCTAGGATTAAAATTTCTAGCATAAACTCTGAGCACTAGTTTTTTTTCAAATGCCTATGGTCATAGTTGAACCTCAAACACTATGTTATCATCTCATGTCCTCACTTCTTATATTAATCATGAAACATCAATATTATTGTAAATATCTCAATATTTACCTTTATAAACCTCTATCACTTTGACCTCTTGACTTTAATATGCATTATTGATCTTGATTAGTATGAATACTTGCTCACCATTGATCTTCTAAAGAAACTTGGTCTTTACCTCTACTCAATGCTAAACATTGAATACTTGTCCTCATCTTTCTGCTTCTTAAAACCTTAGAATAAACATGCTCCATTGATATTTTTTTATGGAGATCAATCTTTACCCAGTTTAAGCATCAAACACTTTGATGCATTTGACTTACTACACACCATAGATGTAGATGTAGGAACTCTCACAAACCATTAGATCTCCATCTAGTCCTAATCTTAAACATCATGCAAAAACGATTAAGTATGGGGACCATTGTAATCTTCTTAGAAGTATAAATTTGCATAGATATATCTTTTAACTCACTCACTTTCATGTTCTCAAATTTAAACCATAGAAACTAGACAAAATACTGAACAAACCCATATGACCATTTCCTCCTAAAATGTTCACATGTGCAAGATATGCCATCACCAAATTGCTTACTTGACTCTTTTTTATACTTAGACAAATAATGTATTTGAGTTCAAATTTATTTCATCCCATCAATATTTGATTTGATGAAATGTGGACTATTATATCTTCTTTACAAATTTGGCTAAGTGTTGAAACTTAGTGCACTTCTATCTAAGGAACCAACTTTGCACCCACATATCATTTATTTCACTAAATCGCATGATCTAAAATTTGGAACATATTATCTCTCACATAATATAATCCAATCATATATCAATATATTCTTGTAATCCTCACACATGTGAGATATAGTGAAATAAAAATTCCTCAAATTTATATATCATAGAGCTAATTATGCCTAGATGAACATAATGAATAACTGGATGAATTACACTCATGCAAACAAGAAATCCAATCATCCTTAAAATCTAATAGTACCCCTTTCACATCCTCAATTAACCATACTCATTGTTAAACATCTCTAACCATGCCAAAACTAAAGATCAACCAAGCCTCCTTCAAGCATACTAGGATAATCACATTTCACACTTTGTCATTGTCACTTAGACTATCAAAGCACTTCATCCACTCACCTGGACATCTTCATGACATCATTGAAAACTCTCCAAAAACATTATTATCATGTTTTTTAGTTATACAATAATATTTTATGGATATAATTATGTTTTAGGCTAACTACCTTAATTATTATGAGATGGATGTAGGACAAATCCATCCCTAAGAGTATGATAGAGGGAGAGCACCATTAGAGAGGATAGTGTAAATGGAGGAATTGGGAGATGACAGAGAGAAAAATGGAAATCCATGCACACACTATAGTAGAATAACATGTTTTATGACTATTTTTGTGAGTTTGATAGCTATGGTATGTTTTGATTTGTTGCTATGTATGTCTATTGTGATCTTTGTTATTTTATGATCATGTTGTTTGTTTGCATAATTTCACTAATCTAGTTATTAATACATTATTAACTTTTAATGTTATTGTTGGGTTTATTGAATGGATTTGGTCATGTTTTACCATGACATACCACTATTTTTATAATAATTAAATGGCTATATTATACATAGCTGAGGTTTTTATAAAAAATACTTTATTGGATTCTTTGTTGTAGTAATATGTGTATTCCATTACTTAGCTTGATAAATTTATTAAGTGACTAATTATGTTTTAAATTTACTATTATCATTATTATATTTGTATAAACCTATTATAAGATATTAAATAAATTATGATTCCTTGTAAGAATTGACCCTAAGTTGGCATGATAAAATGAAGATAATGTTTTTGAGTTAAGTGTAGTACTTAGGCAATAAACAAAATACTATGCAAAGTGTTATAGTTAATTTCATTATTTAAAACTTATATAGATATCATAGTGTTTATTGAATCATTTATTAAATTGTATGGTATTTATTTAATCTAGGGAGTTAATGTATAATTTGAGGTTAAATACATAGTGTTTGATTATTGGATGACTTGGTAACATTGTCAATGGTCTTTTAAAGTCAAATATATATTACCTTGTCATATGGTCATTATCTTATCATTACTTGTCCATTATCAACATTGAATATAATTATAATGTTTGTGTACTTATTGTTTAGTCAGTTTACATGGGCTATGAGAAGTCAATGTTAGTTTTGATAAAGTCAAAAATTATTCATTAAATGAATATTAAAACTAATCACTTGAAATCAATGTATTCTATTACTTAGCTTGATCAGTTTATTAAGTGACTAATTATGTTTTAAATTTACTATTATCATTATTATATTTGTATAAACCTATTACAAGATATTAAATGAATTATGATTCCTTGTAAGCATTGACCCTAAGTTGGCATGATAAAATGAAGATAATGTTTTTGAGTTAAGTGTAGTACTTAGGAAATAAACAAAATACTATGCAAAGTGTTATAGTTAATTTCATTTTTTTAAAATTATATAGACATCATAGTGTTTATCAAATCATTTGTTAAATTATATGGTTATTTGTTTAATCTAGGGAGTTAACTTATATTTTGATGTTAAATGCATAGTGTTTGATTATTAGATGATTTGGTAACATTGTCAATGGTATTTTAAAGTCAAATATATATTACCTTGACATTCATTACTTGTCAATTGTCGACATTGCATATAATAATAATGTTTGTGTACTTCTTGTTTAGTTAGTTTACATGGGCTATGGGAAGTCAATGTTAGTTTTGATAAAGTAAAAAAGTATGCATAAAATGATTATTAAAACTAATCACTTGAAATTGATGTATTCTATTACCTATCTTGATCAGTTTATTAAGTGATTAATTATGTTTTAAATTTACTATTATCATTATTATAGTTGTATAAACCTATTATAAGATATTAAATGAATTAAGATTCCTTGTAAGCATTGACCCTAAGTTGGCATGATAAAATGAAGATAATGTTTTTGAGTTAAGTGTAGTACTTAGGCAATAAACAAACTACTATGCAAAGTGTTAAAGTTAATTTCATTATTTAAAAATTATATAGACATCATAGTGTTTATCAAATCATTTATTAAATTCTATGGTTTTTTATATAATCTAGGGAGTTAACTTATATTTTGAGGTTAAATGCATAGTGTTTGATTATTGGATGACTTGGTAACATTATCAATGGTCTTTTAAAGTCAAATATATATTACCTTGTCATATGGTCATTATCTTATCATTACTTGTCAATTGTTGACATTACATATAATTATGATGTTTATGTACTTCTTGTTTAGTCAATTTACATGGGCTATGGGATGTCAATGATAGTTTTGATAAAGTAAAAAAGTATGCATAAAATGATTATTAAAACTAATCACTTGAAATTGATGTATTCTATTACCTATCTTGATCAGTTTATTAAGTGATTAATTATGTTTTAAATTTACTATTATCATTATTATAGTTGTATAAACCTATTATAAGATATTAAATGAATTAAGATTCCTTGTAAGCATTGACCCTAAGTTGGCATGATAAAATGAAGATAATGCTTTTGAGTTAAGTGTAGTACTTAGGCAATAAACAAACTACTATGTAAAGTGTTAAAGTTAATTTCATTATTTAAAAATTATATAGACATCATAGTGTTTATCAAATCATTTATTAAATTCTATGGTTTTTTATATAATCTAGGGAGTTAACTTATATTTTGAGGTTAAATGCATAGTTTTTGATTATTGGATGACTTGGTAACATTATCAATGGTCTTTTAAAGCCAAATATATATTACCTTGTCATATGGTCATTATCTTATCATTACTTGTCAATTGTTGACATTGCATATAATTATAATGTTTATGTACTTCTTGTTTAGTCAATTTACATGGGCTATGGGAAGTCAATGTTAGTTTTGATAAAGTCAAAAAGTATGCATAAAATGATTATTAAAAATAATCACTTGAAATTTTTATATGATTAGGGTTTATAATCTATTATTTGACTTGAGTTAACAATAATTGATAACAAACCATTATGTTAATTTGAAGTAGTCTACATGAAAAATGGTGGTAGACTTTAGTTTAGTTGAGTTCTACTGAGTTATTTTCCCTATGGATTCTTCTAGTCATTTTATCTGCCAAGTGAAAGGGAGAAATTAGTAGAAAGTAAGGGAATTAATAAAAATAAAGGAGAGGGTAAGGATGCCTATGAGGACATGGCTTACATGGGATTAGTAGGCATAAGAATAATAGTGGGTATTCAATCTAAGGAGTGAAGAAAAATTTAGATTTATTGGCATTATAATCATCTTTTTAGTTTGGTGATGTACTTTAAAATTCTTTTGTGATAATTGCTGGATTTTTAGAAAATAAATGATACAGGGGTTTGATGGTTTCAATTTTTTTGAAATTATAAAAAAATTAAAGGATGAATGTAGGGTCTTATGGATGGCTTAGCCATAAAAAAAAACCTATATCCAACCCAGATATACCTGGGTGGAATGTGTAGAGTTGTAGGTTTTCTCCATGATTGTGTGCGTGCATGTGTGCGTGTGCGTGTGTGTGTGCGTGTGTGTGTGCGTGTGCGTGTGCGTGTGCGTGTGCGTGTGCGTGTGCGTGTGCGTGTGTGTGTGTGTGTGTGTGTGTGTGTGTGTGTGTGTGTGTGTGTGTGTGTGTGTGTGTGTGTGTGTGTGTGTGTGTGTGTGTGTGTGTGTGTGTGTGTGTGTGTGTGTGTGTGTGTGTGTGTGTGTATTTGTGTTTGTGTTTGTATGTGTGTGTGTGTGTAAACTCTATATTTATTTCCTTTTGGCTTTGTAAAACATACAAAAGTATAGTATGGTTATTTAACTAAAGGTTAATTAAGACTAGACTAGGTAGGGTCTTTAGACTTAATTTCATTATTAAACCAATTAAGGGATATAAATATTAAGGCACAAGTGTAGATTTAATTATGCTTTGTGTATGAGGGATTTGACTATGCATAACCCTGACTGAGATTTTGGGTATAGACATCATGGGTTCTTTTATAATAAATTTGACTGTGAATACACACACACATATCTCTGTGTGCATGTGTGCATGTGTGTGTGTGTGTGTGTGTGTGTGTGTGTGTGTGTGTGTGTGTGTGTGTGTGTGTGTGTGTGTGTGTGTGTGTGTGTGTGTGTGTGTGTGTGTGTGTGTGTGTGTGTGTATTTTTATATATACATATATATCCTAAAAGTTGGGGCTTTTCAAATGTTGTATGTGTGTATTGGGTTATAACCAGCTTATGGTATATATATATATATATATATATATATATATATATATATATATATATATATATATATATATTTATATATATTTTCAAAGATTATGGATTTTGAATGAATTATATTTTCATTGGTTTTATATAGATTTATGAATTAGGTGTATAGGATATATACATGTCTTTATTTTAAATATTATAGTATACATAATTTACTATATATAGAATTTGGGGTTAATTCAGGTAAATCCATACACATATAGGGCCTTGAATCAGGTAGAAATTCCAATGGTATAAATATAGTCAGATCAAAATTCATCAGTTGTTTGTGTACTCAATTTTATGCATAGACTTATACATAAAAGTAAATGCGATTTAGCAGAGTTATATGATTATCATTTAAACTTATTATATATGGACTGTGTAAACATTAAGGTTGAGTTTATTTGGTTATGTTTGTGTATTACATACATACAATTTGGTTTAAAATTTTGGAGTGAAACCCTCACTTAGATTATAATAGGTTTGAGTATATAAACAAAATATTGTTTGAGGCATATCTAGGTGGTCAAAGACTAAGTTTTATCATAAAATTCTCAAGTTTTGGATGTAGTTGACTGAGTATAAAATATTTTACAATTTTATATGCAAGTAATTAAATTAGTAATATAAATGGAATGATTTGTGTATTTTTGAAATCTTAAAATTGGTGTATAATCATTTCACTATGTTTGAATTATAAATCACATGTATTCTATGTATTTTTAGTCAAAATAATTAAATGGGGAATTATCAAGTATTTAAAGGTATTGGGTCAATTTTATTGTTGCTTGAATGTATACTGAGAGTATATGAAATAATCTACATCATAGATAATGGATGTATACTTAGATTATAATGTATACATTATCTTAATTATGATTGTATAGAAATTTATTTCATAGCTAAAAAATAGTGTGTGTATATATATATATATATATATATATATATATATATATATATATATATATATATATATATATATGGTATAAACCATATGATTGTAGATAGTTTTATAAATCTAAAAATGATTATAGCATGTGTGTGTATGTGCATGCACAACTATGATATGATTATGAACATTATTGTTATAAAAGGGTAAAATGGGTATTTTGATATATATTTATTATTTATATGAAACATTAAAATAATGTATTTAAATTTTTAAATATAGATCTTATTAAGATGTTTTATGACTAGATTTTTTTATATATGTGGAATATAAATAAATAAGCTATGATTAATGTTTGTTTCATAGATGAAATCAAGTTACTTTGTGATAATAGGTAACTTGTAGTCTATATATAATTATTACCTAAATGGTATGTTTATATAAAGGACTCTTTATGATTATATTTATTATTTTGTAATAAACTAGATGATATTAAATTAATTGTATTACATTTGATAGACTAAATGTATGATTTGATATTTATATACATACCATATTCATATCTAATAATATGAAATATTTTTATCAAATATATTAGTTTTTATATTATTATATATTTTAACCAAATCTCATGTTTATGACAATGAATAAATAGTGGACAAATTCCACTAGCTTAATTAGTGTCATCAATGTGAGATGAGATGTAATCCAATATAGTGGTGTATATGAAATTGATTGATCCTAGAGATAATAACTATTTGAAAAATTTATCCAAATTAATGTTTATATTTAAACATTATCATTTCATTTGTTTATATAGTTTTCATGTTTGTGAGATATCATTTTAGAATGGAATTTTTTATGGTACACGTCATGTATTAGATATCTTATAACACATGGGTTCTAGTTTCTCACTTTGGATTCTCACACTATCATTATCTATCCATACATGAAGGGAGGACCATTTCCTTTTTTGGAGATAGTGAGGGGGATCTATGGTTTGTGGTTGGTGCAGAAAAGCACTATGATGATACTCTTCCTCCCTGCAAGAGTACTACAATAGAGACTACACTTGAGATTATAGATTGATACTTGAATCTTTGAGACTCTTGAGTCATGGAAAC
Source organism: Torreya grandis (assembly GCA_037957365.1). Taxonomy (NCBI): domain Eukaryota; kingdom Viridiplantae; phylum Streptophyta; class Pinopsida; order Cupressales; family Taxaceae; genus Torreya; species Torreya grandis. The sequence goes on along the minus strand of JARHVA010003126.1, from coordinate 337,380 downwards.
TCATGATCTATGAATATTTGTATCATGTATTACTATTTTAGATATTATTTATTTTTTAAACTATAATATTTTTTCATTGTACTTCTATAGCAGTGATGGTAATGTTGTATCAATCATGGCTGAAATTGTATTATTACTTTAATGAATCAAATAAGTCCTTATTGTTTATTAAAAATTGTTCATGATTTGTTATATTTTTTCATAGTGATAATTAGCTAAGTGGATTAGCTATAAACCTTGTGTGGTTAACTAAAATATTGTATTTATTTATCACTTAATTTGATTTCTCATGGTAAAATATATTAGATGAATATGTGTAATTAATTTTTAAAAAATTAATCTACTCTGGTAAAACCCAATGGGTTTGTTACAACCTAACTCAATTACCTATCCTTGAAGTCAATATATAAATGGTATAAAACATACGATTGTAGATAGTTTTATAAATCTAAAAATGATTATACCATGTGTGTGTATGTGCGTGCACGTGCATTCATGCATGTGCATGCTCAACTATGATATGATTATAAACATTATTGTTATAAAAGGGTAAAATGGGTATTTATATATATATTTATAACATTAAAATAATTTATTTAAATGTTTAAATATAGATCTTATTAAGATGTTTTATGACTAGATTTTTTTATATATGTGGAATATAAATAAATAAGCTACGATTAATGTTTGTTTCATAGATGAAATCAAGTTACTTTGTGATAATAGGTAACTTGTAGTCTATATATAATTATTACCTAAATGGTATGTTTATATAAAGGACTCTTTATGATTATATTTATTATTTTGTAATAAACTAGATGATATTAAATTAATTGTATTACATTTGATAGACTAAATGTATGATTTGATATTTATATACATACCATATTCATATCTGATAATATGGAATATTTTGATAAAATATATTAGTTTTTATATTATTATATATTTTAACCAAATCTCATGTTTATGACACTAAATAAATAGTGGACAAATTCCACTAGCTTAATTAGTGTCATCAATGTGAGATGAGATGTAATCCAATATAGTGGTGTATATGAAATTGATTGATCCTAGAGATAATAACTATTTGAAAGCTTTATCCAAAATAATGTTTATATTTAAACATTATCATTTCATTTGTTTATATAGTTTTCATGTTTGTGAGATATCATTTTAGAATGGAATTTTTTATGGTACACATCATGTATTAGATATCTTATAACACATGGGTTCTAGTTTCTCACTTTGGATTCTCACACTATAATTATCTATCCATACATGAAGGGAGGACCATTTCCTTGTTGGGAGATAGTGAGGGGGATCTATGGTTTGTGGTTGGTGAAAAAAATCACTATGATGATACTCTTCCTCCCTGCAAGAGTACTACAATAGAGACTACACTTGAGATTATAGATTGATACTTGAATCTTTGAGACTCTTGAGTCATGGAAACTCATGATATATGAATATTTGTATCATGTATTACTATTTTATATATTATTTATTTTTTAAACTATAATATTTTTTCATTGTACTTCTATAGCAGTGATGGTAATGTTGTATTAATCATGGCTGAAATTGTATTATTACTTTAATGAATCAAGTAAGTCCTTATTGTTTATTCAAAATTGTTCATGATTTGTTATATTTTTTCATGGTGATAATTAGCTAAGTTTATTATCTATAAACCTTGTGTGGTTAACTAAAATAATGTATTTATTTATCACTTAATTTGATTTCTCATGGTAAAATATATTAGATGAATATGTGTAATTAATTTTAAAAAAATTAATCTATTTTGGTAAAACACAATGGGTTTGTTACAACCTAACTCAATTATCTATCCTTTAAGTCAATATATATATGGTATAAAACATATGATTGTAGATAGTTTTATAAATCTAAAAATGATTATACCATGTGTGTGTATGTGCATGCATGTGCATGCACATCTATGATATGATTATAAACATTATTGTTATAAAAGGGTAAAATGGGTATTTTTATATATATTTATTGTTTATATGAAACATTAAAATAATGTATTTAAATGTTTAAATATAGATCTTATTAAGATGTTTTATGACTAGACTTTTTTATATATGTGGAATATAAATAAATAATCTATGATTAATGTTTGTTTCATAGATGAAATCAAGTTACTTTGTGATAATAGGTAACTTGTAGTCTATATATAATTCTTACATAAATGGTATGTTTATATAAAGGACTCTTTATGATTATATTTATTATTTTGTAATAAACTAGATGATATTAAATTATTTGTATTGCATTTGATAGACTAAATGTATGATTTGATATTTATATACATACCATATTCATATCTGATAATATCGAATATTTTGATCAAATATATTAGTTTTTATATTATTATATATTTTAACCAAATCTCATGTTTATGACACAATAAATAGTGGAAAAATTCCACTAGCTTAATTAGTGTCATCAATGTGAGATGAGATGTAATCCAATATAGTGGTGTATATGAAATTAATTGATCCTAGAGATAATAAATATTTGAAAAATTTAGCCAAATTAATTTTTATATTTAAACATTATCATTTCATTTGTTTATATAGTTATCATGTTTGTGAGATGTCATTTTAGAATGGAATTTTTAATGGTACACATCATGTATTAGATATCTTATAACACATGGGTTCTAGTTTCTCACTTTGGATTCTCACACTATCATTATCTATCCATACATGAAGGGAGGACCATTTCCTTATTGGGAGATAGTGAGGGGGATCTATGGTTTGTGGTTGGTGCAGAAAATCACTATGATGATACTCTTCCTCCCTGCAAGAGTACTACAATAGAGACTACACTTGAGATTATAGATTGATACTTGAATCTTTGAGACTCTTGAGTCATGGAAACTCATGCTCTATGAACATTTTTATCATGTATTACTATTTTAGATATTATTTATTTTTGAAACTATAATTTTTTTTAGTGTACTTCTATAGCAGTGATGGTAACGTTGTATCAATCATGGCTGAAATTGTATTATTACTTTAATGAATCAAATAAGTCCTTATTGTTTATTCAAAATTGTTCATGATTTGTTATATTTTTTCATGGTGATAATTAGCTAAGTGTATTATCTATAAACCTTGTGTGGTTAAATAAAATAATGTATTTATTTATCACTTAAATTGAATTCTCATGGTAAAATATATTAGACGAATATGTGTAATTAATTTTTTAAAAATTAATCTATTCTGGTAAAACCCAATGGGTTTGTTACAACCTAACTCAATTACCTATCGTTGAAGTCAATATATAAATGGTATAAAACATATGATTGTAGATAGTTTTATAAATCTAAAAATGATTATACCATGTGTGTGTATGTGCGTGCACGTGCATTCATGCATGTGCATGCTCAACTATGATATGATTATAAACATTATTGTTATAAAAGGGTAAAATGGGTATTTATATATATATTTATAACATTAAAATAATGTATTTAAATGTTTAAATATAGATCTTATTAAGATGTTTTATGACTAGATTTTTTTATATATGTGGAATATAAATAAATAAGCTACGATTAATGTTTGTTTCATAGATGAAATCAAGTTACTTTGTGATAATAGGTAACTTGTAGTCTATATATAATTATTACCTAAATGGTATGTTTATATAAAGGACTCTTTATGATTATATTTATTATTTTTTAATAAACTAGATGATATTAAATTAATTGTATTACATTTGATAGACTAAATGTATGATTTGATATTTATATACATACCATATTCATATCTGATAATATGGAATATTTTGATAAAATATATTAGTTTTTATATTATTATATATTTTAACCAAATCTCATGTTTATGACACTAAATAAATAGTGGACAAATTCCACTAGCTTAATTAGTGTCATCAATGTGAGATGAGATGTAATCCAATATAGTGGTGTATATGAAATTGATTGATCCTAGAGATAATAACTATTTGAAAGCTTTATCCAAATTAATGTTTATATTTAAACATTATCATTTCATTTGTTTATATAGTTTTCATGTTTGTGAGATATCATTTTAGAATAGAATTTTTTATGGTACACATCATGTATTAGATATCTTATAACACATGGGTTCTAGTTTCTCACTTTGGATTCTCACACTATAATTATCTATCCATACATGAAGGGAGGACCATTTCCTTGTTGGGAGATAGTGAGGGGGATCTATGGTTTGTGGTTGGTGAAAAAAATCACTATGATGATACTCTTCCTCCCTGCAAGAGTACTACAATAGAGACTACACTTGAGATTATAGATTGATACTTGAATCTTTGAGACTCTTGAGTCATGGAAACTCATGATATATGAATATTTGTATCATGTATTACTATTTTATATATTATTTATTTTTTAAACTATAATATTTTTTCATTGTACTTCTATAGCAGTGATGGTAATGTTGTATCAATCATGGCTGAAATTGTATTATTACTTTAATGAATCAAGTAAGTCCTTATTGTTTATTCAAAATTGTTCATGATTTGTTATATTTTTTCATGATGATAATTAGCTAAGTTGATTATCTATAAACCTTGTGTGGTTAACTAAAATAATGTATTTATTTATCACTTAATTTGATTTCTCATGGTAAAATATATTAGATGAATATGTGTAATTAATTTTAAAAAAATTAATCTATTTTGGTAAAACACAATGGGTTTATTACAACCTAACTCAATTACCTATCCTTTAAGTCGATATATATATATGGTATAAAACATATGATTGTAGATAGTTTTATAAATCTAAAAATGATTATACCATGTGTGTGTATGTGCATGCATGTGCATGCACATCTATGATATGATTATAAACATTATTGTTATAAAAGGGTAAAATGGGTATTTTTATATATATTTATTGTTTATATGAAACATTAAAATAATGTATTTAAATGTTTAAATATAGATCTTATTAAGATGTTTTATGACTAGATTTTTTTATATATGTGGAATATAAATAAATAATCTATGATTAATGTTTGTTTCATAGATGAAATCAAGTTACTTTGTGATAATAGGTAACTTGTAGTCTATATATAATTCTTACCTAAATTGTATGTTTATATAAAGGACTCTTTATGATTATATTTATTATTTTGTAATAAACTAGATGATATTAAATTATTTGTATTGCATTTGATAGACTAAATGTATGATTTGATATTTATATACATACCATATTCATATCTGATAATATCGAATATTTTGATCAAATATATTAGTTTTTATATTATTATATATTTTAACCAAATCTCATGTTTATGACATAATAAATAGTGGAAAAATTCCACTAGCTTAATTAGTGTCATCAATGTGAGATGAGATGTAATCCAATATAGTGGTGTATATGAAATTAATTGATCCTAGAGATAATAACTATTTGAAAAATTCAGCCAAATTAATTTTTATATTTAAACATTATCATTTCATTTGTTTATATAGTTTTCATGTTTGTGAGATGTCATTTTAGAATGGAATTTTTTATGGTACACATCATGTATTAGATATCTTATAACACATGGGTTCTAGTTTCTCACTTTGGATTCTCACACTATCATTATCTATCCATACATGAAGGGAGGACCATTTCCTTATTGGGAGATAGTGAGGGGGATCTATGGTTTGTGGTTGGTGCAGAAAATCACTATGATGATACTCTTCCTCCCTGCAAGAGTACTACAATAGAGACTACACTTGAGATTATAGATTGATACTTGAATCTTTGAGACTCTTGAGTCATGGAAACTCATGCTCTATGAATATTTTTATCATGTATTACTATTTTAGATATTATTTATTTTTGAAACTATAATTTTTTTTAGTGTACTTCTATAGCAGTGATGGTAACGTTGTATCAATCATGGCTGAAATTGTATTATTACTTTAATGAATCAAATAAGTCCTTATTGTTTATTCAAAATTGTTCATGATTTGTTATATTTTTTCATGGTGATAATTAGCTAAGTGTATTATCTATAAACCTTGTGTGGTTAACTAAAATAATGTATTTATTTATCACTTAAATTGATTTCTCATGGTAAAATATATTAGACGAATATGTGTAATTAATTTTTAAAAAATTAATCTATTCTGGTAAAACCCAATGGGTTTGTTACAACCTAACTCAATTACCTATCCTTGAAGTCAACAAATAGACTATCAATAATTTCTAGACATCTAAGTGTAATAAATTTAATAACATTTAAATAATAAATCTGACTGAATAATGAATCGATACACATTAAGCATAAATATCCAATGTTTTAATGAAACTGCAATCCATAATTATCTCAATAATTATAATAAAAATGTACCGATTTAGATCACATAATTGTAACACCATAATAAAGGAAAAAAACATGTCTTGAATAGTTCACAACTAATCTATATCAACAAAAATGAATTAAATGCAGTTTAATTAGGGTCATGACATGAATGTCCCTCTTAATAACCTAATATGTAGTTATACCTTATATTGTATCTTAATATGGTGTTTGATAAGTACATTATTGGCCAACCATGAAATATGTTTCTCCTTCCATTGCTTTCTTCTTGGACCTTGTGTTTTATGCAACTAGATGTTTTTCCTTGCATTGATCTATTCTTGGACCTTATGTTGTATTCAACCAGATTACTTCCCTTGTTTACTAACTCATTATAATTCACACCAAAAACTAAATCTCTTGCCAATTCAATAATTAGATTCACTTGTCACTTATTAATGAGATTTTCCCCCTTTTGAAACTTATCCTCATTTCTATTATTTAATTATTGATGCACTTTGAACAATCAAATATTGGTTAAGAACCCCATTTGGATAAGTATTTTTGTTGTGGGATTGGTTACATGGATAACACCATTCATAGTATTGAAATAAGTTATTTTATATGAGAAAAATGGCCTTTAAAGAAATTTTAGTAGCTATTTTTGGGGTGCTAAAGGGCCTAAAATAATCTCTTTGGCCTTATCCTTGGGCATTACCTTGATAAGGCTGACATCGGGCCAATATGCTTGATTAAAAGGCTGATAGGGTCTACTATGTTGGGCTTGATATCTTTTCAAATATGTCAAGTCATTTAAAAAACTCTATATTAAGGTTTTGACTTCATTCAACTCATTAGTGGGGGTAATATGTGGTTTTGATTGACTAGATGCTTTGGGATAAAGTACCAAAGTGGGATGATTAGGTGGAGGCTTAGGAAAAAGAATCATTAGTGGTTTAGGATCTATATTTATATCTTGGATTAGGTAATTTTCATCCCTTATAGCTATCTCATAGGCATCACATGAGATTTTTCTTCCCTTATACTAAATCATAATAGCCACAATAGTGTTCAAGTCTCTCAAAAAGTACATAAATGTAGTGCTTGGAAAAGGCTTGACTAGTGGTGGAATCCTATCCCATGTCTTTTAAAACCTAAAATTGAAGTCTAGCATGACTTCATGAGGATATTTTTTGATAGTGGTAAGATAATCTATTAGGGATATATGGTCACTTTTATCCTCAAATTATTTGCAAAGTTTCTTCCCTAGTTCATCCTAGTTGTGTATTTAATTAGGATGTAATCCCCTAAACTATTGAAGTGTTTTTAATTTGAGGAAAGTGTTAAGAAATATCATAGCTAAATTATTTACTACAATTTTATGGACTAATCATATTTTGACAATATCTTGAATGTGATCTATAGGGGTAATAGAATTTTCTCCAGTAAATTAAGGTATACTCTTTAAGGCTAAAACTAGAATTTAATCATATTGAGTAAGGGAAAGATGGATACCTCCATTTAAGGTAAAAAAAAACCAATTTCTTGGTAAATTATTGAATGGGATTAGAACTATCATTTCTCTTGGCTTAGGAAACTTACCAAAGGGAGGTCTAGATTGAGACCTTATAGGAGGTGATTAAGACCTTGAAGGAGCTGACCTAAATATTTTAATTCTATTTATTGATGGAAATAAAGTTAATTCATAAAATTAAAAATCCTTACCTCTTTAAGAATCTTATCTCTATTCTCAGTATAAAATGATATTATTTATTTGAAACCAAGAACTTATGGATTTATTAGTTACTTGTAGAATGTGTTTAAATCTACAAATTTCTAGGAATAGAAATAAATTTATTAGATATAAACTCTTAACTTAATGGAATTGAGTGCCCCATTATGCATTCCAAATACTTTTGTCATGTGAATCTTTCACCCATTTGATTATCAAGATGATTCAATGTAATATTGGGAACATACCTAAGGTGTGGGATCTTAGATCCTTGGGATGAACCTCTAATGAAATCCAAATATTACCTAAACTATGTTTATCTAATGAAAGATTAGCTTATAGGCCTAACACACTACTATAAATACTTATTTATAGTTGTTTTTAAGCTTCTTGTCATGGAAAAAGGAGTATGAGTGAATTAAAAATACAACATGGTGATGCACTAAAGTTTAGAGAACTCTTTAACCTACTTGAATTAGCACAAGATAACCTTCAAAAATAATAACTCTTATACAAAATCTTCACATTCAAAATTATCTCACATAAGTGTTTTGCATGAAGGTAATAAGCCTAATACAACACTAGGAGGGATCACAAATCACCTTGAAAAAGGATCAAATGGTAATAATACATAACTAATTTCTATAGAAAATTGATAGTATAAAAAATACTACCTATAATAAAATGTACTCTTACATTAGGATGAGAAGGATAAGACATCAATATAATGAATAATATATTTCCATAATTAAAGATCAACAATCTAAAGATTACACAAAAAATGTAATAAATTTGATGAAAGGTAATCTCAATTATTTATTGATTTCAAAGTTAAATCCAGTGTTACAATTTTCAAATAGGTGATATTTGATACACCAAAGTAGATTTCTCTTTAAAAATTCTTTATTTAGTTATATATATCTAATACAAGAAGTAAGAGAAGAAGAAATAATAACTTCCTCAACTAAATTCATTAATTTAGCATGCGTATGAAGATAGACCAAGAAGTTGGAAAAATTAATCCTTTTCAATGATTTGGACTTGTTCTATATAGACCTACTTGGATGCTTGGAATACTGGAGGGTAAGTCACCCTATCTTCACTCCATTTTATTCCTTGATATTTCTTTTACATGATGAGTTTGGTCAAAATATCCCCCATTTTTTTATATTCTTGGAATAGACCTAGTATTCTGACTTAAAGAGACTTGAACTCACCACTTCCTCTTGGGCATACATGATTAGAGAGAGGTAAGTTAGTCTTGAATTATTATTAATGGTTTGATACATTGATAATTTTTATACATGTAAATATGCCTAACTCACCCATCTTGATCCTTGGGCACATGTTGTCATAAATACCAACCACTTGAGGAGGTTGCATTCCATAAGTATCATATTTCCAATCAATTTCCATGGTTTTTGGATGATATTAAATAAAATTAAACCATTTAGTATTTTTATTAATCATTATTTCAGTCCTTAAATATTTCTTAGGGTGTTTTCATGTTTTTGAATTCTTGAAAACCTCTTTAGAGACCTCTGATCATTAAAAACCCAACTAAAACTCTTTAGATGATTTTGAATGATGATAGAGAATAGTGAAGCCTTGCCTTGAAAGCATATATAATTAATTGAGATGATGAAAAGCCCTATTTTATACCTTATCATAATTAATCCTTTAGAATAGACCTCTTTATCAAGCATAGATACCTTCTATAGACCTATTGGGTTTACTTAGGAGTTTTAGAAACCTATTACTCACACCTTAGTAATATTAAAAAAATCATGGGAATGTTTGAAATTAGTATAAAACTCTTATTTTAAATCCATTTAACCTTTGATGATACTTGTAAGAAGCATGAAAACTTTGTGTTGTCTTCTTGATCTTGTAAGAGGCTTGAATCTCTACACAAAACCCCACTATCACTCTTTACAAATATATAACGGACCTAAAAATTTCATGTACATTCTTAGGAACCTCTGCCTAAGCATTGATGATCATGAAACCATTACAAAAAAAATTATATAATAATAAAACCTTCCATATTTTTTTGAACAACATAATGAGACAACATTACATTAGTATCTTTACATCATGACACATTAAAGACATTATTACATGCATGTAGGTTATTTGATGGCATTGGAACAAGCTATAAAACCTTGATTTATGTCATATACCTTGTGAAAACCTTCTAATTAATGCATGCAGACCTATATGAGGGTCCTAAATTAGTCATGTATCTTCTATTACCCTTTTCATGACCTCATATTACTAGGGAAAAGTTAGAAACTTGTTACAAACCTATGTGAAGGTCTTGATCATACTAGTCATTCAAAATCTTCTAGTTGACCTTTATGTTAGGTCTTTATTTTATCATTTCACAATGGAAACCTTAAAACTTTGCTTACAAACTTGTGGGTTCTTTTAGAATATGTTTGAGACTTATGATTTAGACCTTATCAAGCTTATAATAGTCATGAAAATAAGGATTATATGTAATCTTACTCTATTCTATTATCATGAAAAATTGATAAACTTTGTCTTAAGCCTGATAAAACTCTTGATATTTATATACTTTCTTGCATACCTATTTTAAAAGGTCTTAAGACCATGGAATATTGAAAAATTGTTTATAGACCTTATGTAGGTCTGAAACAACATCAAGAGAACCTTGAAACTCACTTTTCAAACCCATATTAAATTTTTATGATCATGGATCTTTATATGATTGACTTACAGACCTATATCTAGGTTTGTATGATCTTAATGAACCTTTTTTTACCATTATACCAGTAATGAAAACCTTTTAATATCCCTATTAATGTTTCTAAAGGATGTCAAAACCTTATTTTCACCTTGCTAGATTATGAAAACCTTGTATATTCTATCACAAACTTGCATAAAGGTCTTGGTCATGATTGAAACTACTATTTTCCCACCCTACATTCCATGGAAATGTTGTGAACTTATCTATAGGATTATTTTAAGGGTTTGAGATCATATAAATTTTGACTTGACCCCATACTAGAATTATATCCATAAATAAAGCTTTGAATCTCTATTACAATCTCGTAGGTGTTTTTAAGGATGTTATCTATAGGTCTATTTTCTTCTTTATATCATTATTAAATCATACTTGAAACCTTTCTCTAAGACCTTATTGTTTTTTTTGCATCATCATTAAAACTTAGAAAATCTCTCTACCTTCTTGTGTCTTTTATGTCTCTTATTCAATTTTTTTTTATAATCCTTTGTCATGCTTTGATATGGTCAAGGAAACCTTTGGAATTTAGTTATGGAAACATTATAAATAATCTAATTCATGCTTATAAATTATATCTCAAGAGCTTGAAAAGAAAACTCTTGTATGTTTTGTTATAGATTTAATTACTTGTAGGTGATGCTCCAAACATTTTGGTTTTGCCTTTCAAATTTAGAAACATGCTTATAACATTTCAATAAGATCTTATGTAACTAATTACCTTTGAAACAAATATATAAACTTATAAACTTGGTTTTTTCCTCTACAAGCCTAAAAAGCCATCAAAATATGTATTAATGGATTTAGGTTTTAAGATAGTCATCATCTGCTTGTGGGTTTTTTGGTGGATCTACATAATTTTTACCTTCTTAACAAGTCTAAAAACCATCAAGAGATGCATAAATTATTACTAAGATTCCTTCAAGACTCATTTCACACCATGCATGAGGAGAACAATAAGATAACATAGAGTGGTTTTTTGCTTGTAACCTTGAAAACATTTATATTTGACTTATAGAATTATTATCATCTTTATTGAATACTTAGAACTCATTTTTCATGGACTTTTAGGCTCTAACTAGCCTTCTTAACCATATAAATTCCATATGGATGTTTGATGTGACCATGTATTCCTCCTATAGAAATGTATGTCTTCATTTTACTAGTCTTTTTATTCATTTCATAGCTCTCAAGAACTTATAGACTTGTGATTTTATTGCTTAAGATACTACAACTCATGAAGATGGTATTTTGGACACTGGACATTTTTTAGACCTTATTTCATGCTCAAAAGCTTTGTCATGAAATTGCATACTTACTCAAATAAGTAACCTTCATGTACATTTGGTTTTGGCTCATAAGAATCTTATTTTTAGTGCCATAAACCTAATAAGAACATTAGAGACAAGTTTAAACACTCTAAAACCTCATGAAACATTAATCTTTACCTTATTCAAGCTGATTCAAAAAGTTGTCATGCTACAGGGATCTTTATATAGTTATGTAAACTTCATTTTTACCTGCAGTCATGCTTTAAAAACATTATTTTTATAATTATAACCTCATGGAAATTGATAAACATGATTGAAAGAATTAGAAGAAATGGAGTCTACCTTGAATAGGATCTTAAATATTTGTAATAGGGTTGGTCATGGTCTGAATGAGCTTTTCCCAAATTGGAAGATACATTAGTCTACAAGGAGGAAAAATAAGATGGAACACTAAGTCAAAGAAACTCTTGAACATTATGTATGGACTTAAATGGTCTATAAATGAGTCTAATATTTCTAAATGATATTTATGTCATCCTTTTGATAAGTTTCTACATTGAGAAACACCTTTAAACACCCTTAGACATCAAATAGGCATGGTTAAGACTAATATAACTTTATGACTTCAAAATTATTTATAAGCCTTATGAAACATTAAAAAGTATAAAAAAACATTACTAGTTCATCAAATACATGATCTTTGTCTAATGTCCATGCTTCTATTATGTGAGGTGATGAGAGATTAAGGTGATGTAAAAAATATAAAGTTAATATAATAGCGAGGGAGGTTATTTTGATAGGTTTTTTATGTAAGGGTTTCCCATGTGAAATCTTGTGTATTGTGCAATAGTATATGTGTGTAATTTCTCTTAAGCATATAATTTTTTTAGTATTTATTCACTTGTATTGTTTAATTATCTATTATATTTAATATGAAAACATATAATTTCAATTTTAAATATTTATTCCTTAAAAATAAATATTTCAAGTTTATTTATTATTGAAGATTTAGAAATTCCAAGATTTTATTCCCCTTGTTTTAGAAAATTAATTTATTTCTATAGATTTCTTCAGCTTAAGAAATTTTGACTTTGAGTAGTCAATTTCCAAGCATGAAAATGCATCCTTCACAACATAGTAAAATATTTGTCTATTTTGACCAATATTTTATAATTGTTACCTATTTAAATGATTATAAGCTGTTAAAATTTTGGTGTAAAGGTACAACTTCTTGTAAACTAAAACCATCTCATTATGAATACTTTTGACATCCCTATAACCTATTTTATTTGATTATATGAATTCAACTAACTATGTATACACATAAAGTTTGTTTTAGAAACTTGTAAATATCAATATGGTACATCTTCGACATACATGACTTGTGCGTACACATTTAAATCTTGTACACACTTTCCCCTATATTTTTATCTATCTAATCCAATTTGATATCATTCATATTTAGGATCTCCCTAGTCTATGTAAAAACACTCCAAAATCCTAAGTAGACCATCACCGTATTCTCGATCACTAATTTGACCTATCAAGATGGTGTCAGCAATATTTAGATAGTTATGGTTAGAACAAGTGTTTGCCTTTATCGATAACTTCCAAAGACCCTCAATAATTACTTTTAAAATTCAAACATATCCTTTTGGTTGTCCTAAGCATATTTCTTATGTTGGTTATGGGGGGAAATATAAAAGAGTTATTTAAAAAAAATTATGTCTAAAGTCTTACTCACTTGGAGATTACTTGGTCACTCACTCTCTACTTGACAAAAAGATACAGAATTACATTCACACTCTCTTGAGACATTATCATGAAAATACACACATCCTATAATACCTCAAAGGAGCAATCCTAGATCTAAGTATAAACACAAATGTAAAGTTAAATTTACATGTTTGCAAGTGTTGAAATCTGAAAGTCAATTGTAATCTATCATGATCATGATGGTGCACACACACACCTAGGTGGGAGACCTGTGGTCAGTTTGAACCCTATTTAGAGTATTGAAACATAGGTAATGCTCAATCACTTAGTGGGGAGTGGTTTAGGATATCCAACCCATATATCTAATCCCTTTTTCTAATTCAATATATTGTTAAAAGTGAAGATAATGTTTTAACAAAAAGATAAGTAAAATCAAGATTTACACATACGAATGAGAGGAAGAAAATACACAAAAATTCATATAAATGTGTAGATGTAATGATCTGAGGAAACATAAGCTTGCACTGCTACATAGGATAATAATGAAAATCCTATATAGTATTGTTACATCAGGTGTCTAAACTTTTCCAATAGTGTCTAGAAACATATTAAGGCCCTGTATGTTAGTTTGAGATGATACATAGATAACGAAGATCATTTTTCAAATCTATGATGTAGATAATGAGTAACATAAAATATAAATAGTCTAATTGAAATATATTCCCTCTTTTCATTTTTTATCCTAAAAATAGTAAGTGTAATCAATCCTCATTTAGTATTAATATATGTATGGTGTTAATGGTCTAATTTTTTGAATTGGTTGCACCCAAAAATAAACCAATAAATGGGATGGTTTGTTAAAGTGGGAGTAATCTTGTAAAGAAAACTAAAGATCTAGTTGGTTCTATTTCCTAAAATAATACTATTTTACCCTATACTACTTGCATAAAGAGAAATATATAGGGGAAAAGAGTTATAATAATGCATAAAATAAAAATGGAAATGCACTAGAATATAAATGGGAGGATATCCTAAGTATATGAATGTATTGATAGAATTATGTAATAAATGAAATGAACAAATTTAAATAGATGAATGTAAAGTGAAAGATGCAACACCAAGTTGCAGCAACAAGATAAAAACTAGGGTCAAACAAATAAAAGCCACAAAGTCTTCTCACTTGTATAAATTATACACCATTACATTACACTTAATAAGAGGGATCTATATTTTCTTATGAAATATTAGGATTTCATATATAAATTCTAAAATTCACTAGGATTAAAAATCCTAGGGAATCAAGGATTGATAAAAAATGATAAAATTACATATATAGAAGAATATAGAAGAGAAACTAGAGGGAGAATCATCTAAAATTCAACTACCCACTATCGTAATTGAATTAAATTATTTAATTTTTTTCCTTGTAGATTATTTTATTATTTTAGTGGCCCAATAAATATTTTTTAGATTTTCCCATAATCCTCATACTTTTATACTTGGCTTACTATTCTTTGAACTTTAGCTACTTATATTATTAAAATAAGAGGAACATTATTTTTAAGAATTTAAATAATGGTGGGATCCCTTATATTTTATTTTAAATTTATAGATTTAATAAAAAATGAGATAGAATCTAATATAACCTTAACTTCCCATTTTTATAAAATAAATCAAGTCTACTAAATTTCAAATACTCTCGTAGCCTTTTTCATTTTAGTATAGTCTTACCTTTTAAATCCATGAGTTTATTTATTTAAATTTTGGGGTGAGATAAATATTTAAATTAAAAAATTTAAATAGAGATATTTAAATAAGATAAGTATATGAATCTTGAGATAGCGAAATTTTCCCAAATAAATTAGAGTAGTGAAAATTGAGCCTAGTACAAGAATTGTGAACATATTGGTGGCTCTCAGAGGTAGCTTTATTGAAAAGTGTTTACCTTAGAATCATATTCATCCATTTGTAATTATAATCAATAAAAGTATTTCTTTGTCTAGCATAATATCCTCATGAATTTTTTTGGCTCAAAAATTCAAAAAGTGAGGGTTTAGGGGTGGTACCCCCCTATGGGGTCAAGGGGAACTGACCTATGATTTATTCCTCATGCAAGTAATTTTATAAAATTTTGGTCATCTCTAGACTATTTAATTATCTCATAAAATTGATACTTTTTATTACTAACAATCTTAAGTATGGCTTGATCCCTATATTTTCCTTGAATTTTCATCTCACAACCAACAAAATTTCATTTGTTTCCTCTCTTGAAATTTGGTTGTGTTAATTATTTTACATGAACTCCTTGAATTTATTAGAGATAAATATTTCAATAGTTGATCTTGATCTAAAAAAATTAGTCATTATTGAGATATGATGCCAAGAACCTTTTCTAAAATAACTCATGTGATTGGATCTTAGAAATATCAATGAATCTAGATCTAAGTTAGAGTTTTATTTTAATTTTTTCTCTTTATATTTTAACACCTTTTATTGTCAATGGTTAGAATACTCCTTTAAATATTACATATAGATGGATACTTTTGAATTTTAAAATTATCCAATTGGGTGCTTTCATTCAAAATCATTATTATTTTTAAATCCTTTTAAAAGGAAGATTTGATGGCTAGATATTAACATGATAAACCTTAATCTAATGGATTGAGGGAAGTTTGACTGATGAATTCATTTTAATTTTTTAATTTATCTCATGCTTACCACCTAATGTCAATGTGAAACCAAAAAAATTGATTAAGGTCATACAATTTAGGAGGATTATTAGGATAAAAAAAGGTTTAGAGGGTACTAAGGATTGTTTCATTTGTTGCACAGTTAATGGTATGTGATAATATAGAGGATTGTCAGTCTTGTAAATTTTGGGTTTGGTTTGAGGAATATTTCATGATGGCATTGGTATAATTTTGAAAATATACCTTAAGGAATTTGGTATTAGTTTAAAATTGATTCATTAAGAAGTCTTGATGCTTACCACCTATATATTATCTACATAACATCTTACACCATTGTATACTAAGAATATCAACAACTAGAGTGACTCAAAATATTCTTTTCATTTTTTGCCTTAGCCAATTTTTTGATTTATATAGGATTTTCAATGTATAATTGGGATCCACTAGTAATTCTTCAGCCAATGATAGTGCTCCATTTTTATGTAGATCCTATTATTGTATGTGTTCTTGCCTTCATCAAAATTTTTGAGGCTACCATGTGCTATAAAATTTTCTAGCTTAAATATGAATTATAAATTTCTTCTAAGGAATTAAAAATTTTATTAGATTTTTTATATCAATAATTGGGGAGCTTTTTCTTAATCCAAATATTCAAAGGGATTATTAGATATGACATCAAAAATAATTTTAAAATAGGTTCACACTATTTGATCTTGAGAAGATCAAAAGTATGAGGGAATTCTCAACTTTCAAAATAAAAATACTTAGCCAAAAAATGAAACATTTCCTCATGGATATGAGCATATTTTACCATAAAATTTTCTTTGATTCTGAAAAACCAAGATTTAAAATTTACCATGTTAAACCTACATTGAAGCCTTATGGATATGAGATTTTAATTTTATCACCATTGGTCCCTTTGAAACGTTGTTTGATTATGCAAATTTCTCAAATGACAAGCTTAAACCTTTGCATATGAAGCCAACAAATCTAGTTCTTAAATTATTCCAAATATTTCCTCTCACTACTCTAAAATTTAATCTTTTTTATAGAGAAAAATTAAATTTAATGTTAATCATAAAAATATCCACTCTTCTATATTATTTTCAAAACTAACTTGCTTTGAAAAATTCCACAAAAACTATATACAAAAAAGAAACCCATACACATTTCTAGGGAAATATGTAGGGTGATGAAAGAGGAATATTATTTTGATAAGAAAAGGAAATACTACTCTAATATTTAGTGGATGATTAATTATAATAAATCCATTCAAAAAAATAGAGAGTTAGCTTATCATTTTAATGATAAGCTAACATTAAATTATTAATTTGATTGTAACAATAAATAAGAGCAACAATATATTGTACTTATAGTCCTCCACTTCTACTAAAAAGGGTTACTCTTATTTTTATAAGATGAAGCTTTTGTTGGATTTTGATCATTGAAAGATTCATCCTTGTGTTATTTACACATCTAATGATATCAAGAGTATCCAAATCTAACTCATTTTGTTTTTAATACTTCAAGAGATCATAAAACCTTATAAGTCAACCATCCTTCACATGAAGGATTTTAAAAATTTACCTAAGGGTGAGTTCCTCTTCATTATGATCAACATTAGTACCTACAAGACCATCCTATTCAAAAAGAAAGTATGGATTCATGGCATTTAAAAAAAATAGATTCATCAATAGAAGATGCAAAAACATTAGTTTAAGATTAATCATCCAAATGATCCCTTTCACTTATACCTAAAAATAGAGCATGGATTATCAATATCTTATTAAAAAATAAACTTGAGTTCTAGAAAAATACATCTCCTTCAAGTATATCCTCTGAAATAAAATTAGAATGTGGCCCTCTAATTAAATAATTAATATCAAGATCCATTGATTTTTTTTATTTGATAGGGTAAAATACCTAGTTTTATAAGGACTAGGAACCATACTAAAGTGTTATAAAAAAGAGTAGTAGGCCCCTAGGGCCAAAAAAACAAAATAAAAATAAAAATCTATCTAATTAACCCCATGGGAGGAAAAATAAGACACAAAAAAATAAATAGATTAAGAGGGGGCCCTCTAATGGTTGTTTCTCTTCTTCAATATTCTTTTTTAGTGCACCCCACTTGTTCGTGGAAACTTTGTCCCTCATCCTATTACCAGGTCCTTTAGTGTTATCTCTAGGAAGGATCATCCATGGAATTTTCTACCCATAATTTTATATTTGGGTTTGTTTGATGGGAGTCATGCTATGGATTTTAGGAGGGGGATCTATATCACCTTCAAGGGCTACTTAATGGGAGTCATTTCACCTTGTTATAATGGGAAAAAGAATAGATAGTCATGTCTACTTACCTATTAAATGCATTCTATTCTTGTATGAGTTTAGCCAGATTCATCTTGACCTCATGTAACTTGTTTTTCAACATTTCCAATTGCTCTTTATTATTTTTCATTTCTTATGAGAGGGGAAATTTTCCTTTCCTAGTAACTTCCCTAAAGGTTCCCTCATCTATTATAATTGGTTTGGGTTTAGGGACAAACAACTTTAGAGGAGGTCATTAGATAAGGTTTTAGAAAGGTTATTTTGAGGGTTACTAGAAGAAGGGTGGTGGGATCCTGAGGTAGAATCTTCCTTATGGGAGTAATCCTCAATAGAGGACCCTTAGAGGAACCTCCCTACCCCATAAGGTTTTTCCATGCTTTACCAATAATAAGATGAGACCTTGGTGTAGTATAGGGTTAGATTCATTAACATGATAGGAAAGAGTGGTGTTCTCCATAGACTTTAATATATAGAAGAGAAGATTAATTTTATACCCCTAAAAGTGGTTTAATAATAAAAAACTATGGATAAAATTAAAGTGTTCTTACCTTAAAGTGTCAAGTAGTTCATCACTTGTAGGCACACCTTCGATCATTGATGTGGGAGGTCACCATGGGGGAACCCATTCTTATCTATTTTTTAAAACTCATTAGTGAATAATAACCTCAAAATCAAATCTAGATTTTTATATTGGTCCTTGTATGCCTTCACCCCATCACATTAAATTCACATATCCTCTCTTATAAACTCCTATATGACCATGATTTTAACTCCTCTCATCTTTACTACTCTCTTATTCTATCAAGAAACAAAATCCCTTGAAATATCAATGTAATCCTTGATTATCCTTAGCATCAATTCCTTGAGTCCATCTTGCCAGAGCTTCTTCCATATTTTCTTTAATTCCCACACTTTGGAATAGGAGGTTGGTTCCAAATTCTCCCTGTCACCTCCCATTTTCTTAGTGCCAATGGACCTGAGGAATAATTTTAGTAGGTTATATAAAATCTTAGTTTAAATAGTTCAAAATATATTTGAAAATCATGTTACCTCCCTCCTTAAGTAATAAATTTTCCTCAATTTTTCATAATGATGATTCATAATATTTGAAACCCACCTCTTGATGAGAGATGTTCATTCATGTGTCATCTCAATTTCTATCCTATCTTGGTGTACTTTCATTTCATATATCCAATTGGAAACTTTTATGGATGTGGCCTCCTATGTAATAATTGGTTAAAAGAAGGAGGTCTTCTCCTATATTAGTAAGAAGATCTACCACCCCATTTCTTTCATGGTAAGTGTGGATAATTTAGAATTATATCATACCCCTCAAATTATACTTGGAATTGTCAATAATATATTTTATTGTGTAATAGGGGATTATTTTTCCTTATATGGAATTTAGTATATTTAGGGATTCCCTTACATAATTATTCTTTATAGCTTATGGCTAGAGGCAATCTAGATGCCATAAAATACTACCTTAGCTTCAACAAGATGATTTGCCTATGTTCCCAAAGGGCCAACTCCATTGATTACTAAATTATCTTCAACCATTTTATTTATTCAAGAGGAGGAAATTATTCATATTCATAAGTTATCCCTATTTTATTCAAAAAATCCTAAAATAATTCTTCTTCTTCACTCAAATCCCTCGTAACATGTGTGTGGTCTACCCTCTCAACATCCTCCTATAATTATTATTGCTCACTATGCTCTTCCTTTTATAATATGAGGGTAAAAAACATTGTAATTTTCACTTATTTATCTCACTTAAGTCTCAAATATTTTTGTAAATAATTTCAAAATATAATAAGTGTCTCTTTCTTATTTTAATCAAGTTTGAGAGGGTTGCTTCATAGTTTGGCATTGATGTTAATAAATTGGAGCACTTAGGATAACTAGTTATTCTTGGATCTTTTGGATGGATAATTGATTATTGAAATAAAATACTATATTTAAAACATGTGTGAGTAATATTATAATCTCATTCATTCACTAATCTTTGGATGGTTGGAGTGGGCTTTGGATTTGTATGGAAGAATTTTAGGCATGATGGAGAATATCATAAAAACTAGGAGAAATGGGGGATATAGGTATTGGGAAAAGAACACCATCCTACACAATATTTTTATTATATATAATAAAATTATGATAAGCCTCTAGTAGTGTTATCCCACCTATATATTGCATATTGACAACAATATCAAGATGAAAGAATCTTACATAGTACATAAACAATGCATTTGGTAGGGGCCTAAATTTAGTATGGATCCTTTTCTAGGTATCCTAAAAAATGAAATTAAAATTAGTAATTTTATTTTTATCATCCCTCTTTATTGTATTCAATTTATCAAAGAGAGTAAGCACATATACATCCTCTCTAAATTAAATGCACATTTTTTCATGAAACTAATCTCAACTAGATATAGATTGATAAACTAAACATTATAACTAATTTAAATATTTTCCTATAAGGGATGAAGTAAGTAGCCTAGTAGATACATATAATTTTGTGATATTATAAACTATTCATAGGTTTAACACATCTTTAATGTGGTCTATAGGGTTTTTAGAATCATCTCTAGTGAATGTTGGGAAGAATTTTAAGGCTACATTGGATGGGATTCCATTTATGTGGACATAGTGGACTCCAAAAATTACATGACACAAAGGGAAGGTCTCTTGGGCTAGATATAATAATCTTATTTGATTAAAGTAATAAAATGAAAATTGAAAAATAATAATTTATTTTAAGAATACTTGATTTCTCCTTTTGAATATTAAGGCAAGATTTGCTCCTATTTAAAAATAGTTCTTTTTTAATAGTAGAGTTTCTAGGTGATTTATTTGATTCAAAATAAAATATGAAATTATCATTAAAATCTAAAACAAATGTATACAATTAGGGGATTTGCATAATAAATCAAAATTTTAAATTAAAATCCCATCCCATTGTGCATGCCAAACTATAAATGGTATAATTTGTCTAATTAGTTGTACTTGTAAATTAGCTAAAACATGGGATGCTCTACTAGTATATGGCTAATATTATTAAACAACCTATAAATATAGATGGTTATATTTCTGAAAATAGTGTTATTCTACCCTATAGTACTTACGTAAAGGGAAATATGGAGGGGGAAAGAGTTACAAGAATGTTTAAATTAAAATTGGTGATGTACTAAAATGGAATTGGGAGGATATCCTACCTATATGAACACAATTCTAGTATTATGTAAGAATGGAAATGGGAATAACCTAAAGAAATTAATGTAAAGGGAAAGATGCAATAATATGTTACAACAACAAGATAGAAACCAAGGGTAAAAAAAAGAAATGAAAACATTTATCACTTACAAAAAAATATGAAAATTTACATTACACTTAATAAAAGGGTTGCTTCTTGCCCAACATGCACCATTTTTAATTGAAAATGGGAACCCTCTTTTATTTTATTATATTTTTCCCTTGGTATTTTTAGATATTGTCCAGTTTAAGCCTTCTTCGAATGGCCATCTACTAGATGATAAGTTTCAAGTGACTAAGTATGATCCTTCTAAATTTTTTTACATTATAAAATAGTCAGTCCAAGCTTTAAATATAGGATTTTTAAGATTAATTTCCTAAATATATCTTATGTTTAATATTTTCAACCATGTTAATTCACATTTTAGAAGTGCTTGAAAATACAATTTTGGGAAAGTCTAGCAAAAATTGTCTGAATTATCTAACTTGTTTAGAGTCATTTGTAGTCTTTCTCTTGACAATCTAACCCATTATCTCTTTAGTTCAATATGAATTGACTATGTGTTTATTATTGTTTCAATTTTAACTTAGTCTCTTTTAGATTGTACGGGCTAAATCTAGCTAAAATTTTTCTGAAAATAGATATTTTATTGTACTAAATTAGCCCCTTTTTTTGATCCATTATTGATTAAATATTATTTAAAATGACTAAATGTTTACTTATGTTAAAATTTTCCCTCGTCAATTTCATTAAAATGGTCAAAATATATTTAGGAGACTATTTTGAATACTATGAAAATGGCTTCTTTTTTTAATTTTATGCATGCTTTCATTTTAATTAGTCATTTATTTTTTAAGTTCCTTAGTTATTTTAATTTGAAAACTTCCTAATTTTTTTATTTTAAATTTAAATTTACTAACTACATTTATTTGATTTGTTTCCCATAGGTGCCTAAATCCATAATAGTTCCTTGTGGAAGTCTATATTATACCATGGTGGCCCTGACCCATTCTTAAAAGTTTTTTGACACTTAGTCAATTTTCTAGACTTTCTCAAGACCCATGTGGCATCTTTCTACCACTTCGTGGGACTCAAAAAGTTTTGAGTTTACTTATAAGTCTTCAGTTGAGAGGATTATTTGGATGCCACCATGTGTAACTATCTAGGTGACTAAATACCCCATGAGATCTCTAAAAATACAAAATCCCTCAGGCCTTCAGGTTAGTGGAATGTTACCATATGGAAAAATCCCACTACTATGGATACCCAAGGTAGTCCATGTAGCTTAAAAAAACATATAATATTTGGGAAAGTGTGATTACACTACATGTCATGATATCACTTCACCATGGAAAAATGAAAATTCAACATATATGAATCCCTAGTCAAATAATGGAAGATTGTGGAACAACCACATGCTATGACCCTACCAAAAAAGGACACACTAATAGTGATGTCAATAAGCCACTAGTTTGAGTTTGACACCCTATCTAGATATTAAATCCCAAATATGGATTGTGTGTATAATATAACATACACCACTAATTGATAGATACATCTTAATGGTGAGATTGATCATGAAAATCAAAATTCAAAGATAGACTTGATGGTGACATTGAATCTAGGAATGGTGTGCACACTTTAGAAAAGAAAGAAAGGAATTAGGGTCAAATACACCATGAAAATGAGTATTATATACTATAAATTAAGTTATTTCCAAAGTCTAAGTGGTGATCTCAAGTCAATTTCAATCACTTCTAGCTTCACTTGATGACATAATTTACTCCCATGCCTATGGTAGTATGGTGTCTGGAAAAAGTTCTCAACTACATTTATAAATTCACATTGAATTCTTGGATACTTCTACAAGGAGCATGAGTTGCCTCCCTTTTTAATTTATAATTTTTAACCTCTCTTTATCTTATTTAAAGGACTTATAAAACCTTTGTTAAAAATTTGTGTTTGGTTGGCTCTAAATTAATAGTAAAAGAGACATAGAGAACTAGACAATTTATTTTTTATGATTCCTTATAAATTTCTATATTAGTTTTTATTTTAAACTCCTTTTTAAGTTTTTTTTATTGTTAATGTCAATTTCATATCTACATGATTGTATGGGATTTGAGATTTTTTAACCAAAAAGGAAATTATGATATTTTGAGACTCTTGTGATTGTGTGTGGAGATTTTCTTGAACATGTTTTATAATGGTTGTTCCCATTTATTCTCACAATAATTCTCCCTAGAGTATCAAACAATATTTAGTTTTAATTAAGATAGGTCTAATTAAAACAAAGATTTATTTCATGGATCTCATTCAAGTAGAAATGTCATCTTAATATTCATGGTTGTAATATCTCTTTCTCTTTAACCTTGCTCTTTTGAATTTTATTTTAAAAGTGTGTTAGCTTTGGGATTGGTTATTGAAAAAACAATCTAGAATTAAATGCTTATCTAGATTTATATTTTATGTTTTTTTATCACCATTATAGCATTTTTTAAGATATGAATGTGGTAAACCAATAAATAAATTAGTTGTGATTTTTATATGCAAGACTAAGAAATCTTGATTTCTATCTAAGGTTGAACTCTACAAGTATTATCAATAAAGTATGTAACCTACTAATGAAGGTTTGAATCAATCAACCTACACCTTAAATCATAAAATAGGATCCTTAAAAGGAACAATCCACATTATCCAACTTAGTGAAAACCAACATACTAAGACCTCATACATTTAGACCTTGGGGAAGCATTTTCTTCATGGGATAATTTTCCCTTTAAGAGAGGTAACACCTAAAAAACCTACCTATTGTTCCCTATTCCATTGGCACTAAAACAAGGCATGTGAATCACAAGTTGAGTTTGTAACCAAAATTTAAATTAAGAAATTTTATAAACCTTCAATTACACTAAGATAAATTGTCTCTTAAGATGGAAAATAGAAGGATAAACACTCGATCAAAGTATAATGTGGAAAATTTTGAGATATTAATACTTACTGATCATAGGCTACCAATATAAAGACTAAGACCAATCTGTTAGCTGGTAATTTACATATAGTTATAAGTCTCGTTTTAGATAGCTCATTTATACTTCCCCAACATATACCAATGGCCAATGCCATATCCTAGCTTGGGCAAGGAGGTTATTTCCATGTGCTTTTCATGGTCATAGCTCATGATCTACCCAAAAATCCATATAAAATTTGTTCCAAATTCATAGTTAGAGGCATCCAAATAGGAAAAACACATATTTAAGCCTTTAAGGACACACTAACTAGACTGTAAGTTCAACACTATGATGTCACCTATAGATCATTTCCATATTCCTTATGAAAAACCTCATATGCATAGTACTTAGGGATACCCATGGGTCTATTACTTCTTGAGATGGCCTAGAAACTATCTTTGTGAACCATTTTAAGTTTCCCATTAACCCAACCATTCTATATTTCCATTTTGTAGCTAATAAAAGAGATCTAAATGAACCCAAATTTAACAAAATATATCATAGGCTAAAATACCCATACATCTTGGTAAAGGGTCTATCTATCCACACCTACTTGAGGGATCTTGACTCTTTGATGTCATTTTTTCTTAAAAGATACCTAGATGCACTTGTTTCTCTATCATTAGCTTATAATAAGCTTATTAACATAGAACACTAGATGGTACCACAAGGATACAACATAGGTGATTTACCATCCTTAGGACAACTAGGAGTGTACAATTAGATCCTTATGGTAAATAAGGCTATTATGTAGAACACCAAACCCATTAATACCATCCTAGGTGCTATTTATGGTACCCCTAGCCAAGTGTATGATGTAACTTTGATGATATACATGCCTAGGGTATGCCCTATATTCCTCCCAATCATGTAGTGCCCTAGAAAAAAAAATTTTGTCCCAATGGCATATAATAACATTGTTACCATATTGATAGTAGTGGGTATTCTGCATCTAATATCACTCAACAGGGAATTTCATCCTACTTTAATCCCTAGACATTGGATAAAAATTATCATGGCCATTCTCCCATTTCTACCCCTGCATTATTAAATGTAGGTGCACCTATGATTAATCCCTAACCTCAAGTAATGATCCAACCTAACACTAGAACAAACTTATAAATGGGAAACTTGAAATAAATGGTTCAAAGGTTATCTAATAATGTGGTCAATCTATAAGATATGGATTTATTAATGTAAATCAAAATAAAATAACCCAACTCAGGGTATAAAATTCAATTCTTATAGGCCTAATAGGTAATTGAATACCCAACCTAATAACGAGAATGTTCCCAATCCTCTTAATAGTGGCAATCAAGGTAGTAAAAATGCTTTGGTTCCTATTTTATGAATTTTATAAACCTAGATTTAGAAACTTGGTGAAGAGCTCATAACACATCTAACCATGTTGAGACCAATTGAACTCAAACATCTTCCCAAAGGAGATGAACAACATGTAAATCATTGCCATTATAAATGAAAATCAAAACCAAGATGAAGGGAACCTAGGTATGACTTTAGTATTGGAAAATATGAATTCACATTTGAGGACAAAAATGAACCCAAAGATAATTTTGATGAAGTCCATACATTTATGAATTTACAAAGAGGAAATAATTACTAGTTAAAGAGTGAATCAACCAACCCATTGACCACATCTACTCTTCTGAGTAATACATAGGTCCCACCTGATGTAAATTTGATCAATAATCCTCCTCCACCTAAAGGATATCCCATTTCTTAACATCCCATGAATTATGTTACATATACCCCATATGTTAAATAAAAATAAAAGGTTAAAATTAGCTTTGATATTGTTTAATATCTCAAAATGACTAAAGTTAATATAACTATGTTTGACCTACTTCATATTTACAATTAGAGATAATTATTGCTTACATAATTTTTTGATAACAAGGGGAAAGGACCTAATAAATATTTTGATTATTTTGTTACTCTATATAAATAAAAATGGATACTCCACCTTTTCTCCCAATAGTTAATAATTCTGGAAAAAACTTACATAATTATTTAGTTGATTCAAGAGCCTCCATAAATGTCATGCCTTATGCTATTTGTTAATAGTTTAACATTACACCTGTAAATTAAAATTAAAAATATTGTCCAATTGGAAAGAATAGAGGTGAAATTTGTGGGGTAACTAAGTCATATACACATGTAATTGGCCTTCTATCCAAAGATTCAATAGTTCATCGATATCCAAGTGTTGGATATCCCAAATGCTTATGGCATGTTATTGAGCTGACACTTTATGGTTACATGGAAACCAAATTTATCCACATGTGGATACCACAACATGGTCTACCTAAATAAATCAAAATTGAGTGAGAACCAAAGATGACACACATTATCACTATGTATAACCTAAAAATGAAGTCCTCTATGAAGAATTAGAAATGGGAGATTACTCACTTGATAAATAAGAAAAAACCCATGACAATTTCTCTATTAACATGCTCAATATCTAACACCATTCATTATTAGAAGAATTATACCATTTAGATGAATATGAATTCTATTGTGTCATAGAGATATTTTAATTTCAAATTTATCCCCATCATGTGAGGATTTGAAGATCGATGACTTAAGTAATAACAAAGAGTTTTTATTCTATTTACAATATGAAATGACCACCCTAGATAAATCCATTCTTGATCCTCATATGTAAGGGTTATCCAACACATATTTGGAAAATATAAGACCCTCACTAATAATAAATAGAGTAAGTTCTAAATCAAAGATGAAAAAATGCACCAAAAAGTGAACATTACATAAACACTTCCCTTACAATAGACATCAATACAAACAATGGAAACTAATTTATGGACATTAAAGTTTAATGGCTCCAAATTCAATTTTTTTTATTGTACTAGATTATAATTAATCAATCTAAGATGGAAATATTATCTCGATGAATAATGGATTTATTTAGATTATACCAATAATGTGGTCAAGTATGAGGTGTTAGTCCATGGAGTTTAGTTCATCCTGGAAAAGAAGGTGAAAAATCCTAGAGTGATGGGATATTTCAAATTAGTGATTAGACAAGTGAGGGGATAGTATTCATGAAAAGACCAAAAAAATTAGGAACCAAAACTATGTTTATAACCTAACACATTATGTGTATGTTTTTTGCATTTAGATCTACCTAGATAAAATAGCTATATATTTGATGCACTAGTTGCTACTACAAGCACTTTGGAGCCCATTGCCAATTAGATGATGAGAATATTCTTAGTGGAGCTGATATCTACCCTTTCAATCCTAATAATATTATCAATTTTAAAGTCTTCAATGATAACCAACACATATTATATTTCATCACAAATATATAAGTTTTGTGTGATCAAATTATTGATGAAGATGGTCGAGAGGACTTTGAAATTGATAAAGGTGGGACAATGAATTTAAATACCAATAACATACACAAGTGAATGGTGTCACTCAATAGTCTATTATACATGCATCACTAGAGTTAAAATAAGGAATGAACACCTATTTAGGGCATGTAGCATGAGAAGTGCAATTTTGATAACATAAATGGTGTGAAAAGTGTGATTCTAGGCAATACCTATACCCCAAAATAGAAACCAGGTTTTTCACAAGCCTTCAAATATTTTGGAGATCTTATTTCATGGATTTATGAAGATATTATTATTAATTTTCCTTCAACATGGAAATCTTCCCCTAAAGTCATGCTACCTCTAGAATAATCCCCCTCAACTACTATTGTAATACAAATAGAGAAAAAAGTTGCACTAAGCATTCCTTCATGTATTCAACAATCACAATAAGAAGAATTATGAAGACAAGATGTAGTGATTAATGATAAATCCATAGTTAAATTTCATTTTTATAGATGAATTAACACCTTGAGAAAGGTTAAGAATAATTATGGCTATTGAAGGTCAAAAGGTTGAGTTGGAAAAAATATAAGGCATATTATCTTTGACAAAATGAAGAAAAATAAATCCCTTGGACCTAAAAACTTATAGGAAGGAGCCCTATACTTTTGTAGATGATACTAGAGGGGTTATATAATATATGTTCAAATGTTTTGATCATCATATATAGAGGAAACTAGATGTGACTACAATTTAGGATCCAAAATAGATTATGGACAACTTTTAGGGAATAACTAGGAAGCTATTTGATACGATTAGTTCAATAAGGTCTACAAGGGCCCCCTCCTAGCCCAAGTGTGGAGATATTATTTAATTATTTATAAAAATAAAATAAATTAATGAAAAACTATATTTTATAAGTCAGACAAAAGGGAATAAGCCTTAAGTCCATTTGGATTTAATAATAACATATGAATCTACTTGGGTATAAAATTATATTGCTACTAAAATGGACAACTTACTTGAGTGACATCAAGAGATGTAAGATCAAGTTCAAAAATTTAAAAACCAGGAAAGGGAAGCAATCTCTACCTTAACAGACATAAGAATTACTCAAGTAGGCACTCAATAAAGGAAATTGGTAACCAAACCCATTTTTGAGAAACTCCCAAGAGTAACACTTGACAAATTTAGGGTGGATATTGAGGGCACTATTTATAAAACTAATGATGAAATAATGAAACTAGTGAATTTTTGAAGGGATAAAATCATAGGAACCAAGGAATTACATGATGAGGCTAGAACTACATTGAGTATACATAATAAATTTATGAATAAGCTTCCTTAGTTATTCAAAATAGCTTTGCTTGATTTTAAGGCCATAAAATTTGACTTCCAAGAAAGCTAACCAATTT